>JBDFRD010120818.1:0-12969 GCA_039654405.1 Bullina lineata
GGTGAATTTCTATAAGGTTATGTATTACGGAGAGTGAGGAGGGTAAATTTCTGTAAGTTCATGTATTACGGAGAGTGAGGAGGGTGAATTTCTGTAAGTTCATGTATTACGGAGTGTGAGAAGGTTGAATTGCTATAAGTTCATGTATTACGGAGAGTGAGAAGGGTGAATTTCTATAAGTTCATGTATTACGGAGAGTGAGAAGGTTGAATTTCTGTAAGTTCATGTATTACGGACAATGAGAAGGGTGAATTTCTGTAAGTTCATGTATTACGGAGAGTGAGAAGGGTGAATTTCTGTAAGTTCATGTATTACGGAGAGTGAAAAGGGTGAATTTCTATAAGTTCATGTATTACGGAGAGTGAGAAGGGTGAATTTCTGTAAGTTCATGTATTATGGAGAGTGAGAAGGGTGAATTTCTGTAAGTTCATGTATTACGGAGAGTGAGAAGGGTCAATTTCTGTAAGTTCATGTATGACGGAGAACTGGGTGGGTGAGATTCTGTATGTATAATGTATTACAGAGAACTGGATGAGTGAGATTCTGTATGTATAATGTATTACAGAGAACTGGATGAGTGCTTAAACCTCATAGTCTTCTTCTGTAAAGATATAGATGGGTGAAAGTCTTCAATTTGTGTTTTCTTGGGTATGTTTTCTGTTGCTCTGTTGAAAACGAGGTGAGATGAATGTGTTTACATCCTTTAGTACAGGGCCGTCCTGGTAGCAGGATAAGTGAATGACACAGGGAAGACAATGAGTAGTGTGTACCTGTATTTTTTTTTTTTTAATGCTATAATGAAATGGGAGACTTAGGTCCTTGGCTTGAAAGGCTGTGATAAAAAAAAAAAAACTTTATTTCCTTATATTATAAGAAATGTGCAAATCCCTTTTGTGGTGGAGATTAATAACTTTTGGTTCCCATATGCTTTCCTGAATGTATGTCCCATTTTCTGTGCCATTTACTTCCTTTGGTTTTGAGAGTGAAAGTCCTTTTACTGTGGATTTCTGTAGGTTGTTATGAGGTCTCTTCTTTTTTTTTTTACTTTTGCTGTGGTGAATTATTGCACTTCCAGTCAAGATGAATGGACACTTGAAGAAGAAGAAGAAGTCCAGATGACCAATACTGAGTAATGTTTTGTGATCCTTGTCTTGTGATGAATGTCTAGTATCCTAAGCTGAGTGAATATGTGTTAGTTCATTATCCTTATGTTGTTTATGCACTAGTTATTTATGGTAAATAAGCACCTTTCCAATATGCTATCGTTTTCTTGTATTGAATTAGCCCTAAATCAGACCACTTAAAACCCCAAACCTAAACCTGTTTGTCCCTTCTGTGTTTCAGTGTGTACCTGCGCAAACCTATACCTGTTTGTACCTTGTGTTTTTCAGTGTGAATCTTTGTAATCCTAAACCATTTTGTACCTTGTGTGTTTCAGTGTGTACCTGCACAAACCTAAACCTGTTTGTACTTTGTGTGTTTCAGTGTGTACCTGCGCAAGCCTAAACCTGTTTGTACTTTGTGTGTTTCAGTGTGTACCTGCGCAAGCCTAAACCTGTTTGTACCTTGTGTGTTTCAGTGTGTACCTGCGCAAGCCTAAACCTGTTTGTACTTTGTGTGTTTCAGTGTGTACCTGCGCAATCCCATGGACCCACCTGACCTTCATCAGGAGGAGGTGGAGGAGGATCAAGGTGTAACTGCACAGAGGAGCAATAAGAGTGAGTTGTGTGTCCCTCTCTTTCTTCTCCTCTTCCGTCCTTCCTGTATGTTACTGAGTATTTGTTTTTGCAGGTTCTTCTTTTTATTCTTCTGAGTTGTAAAGGGGCAAGTCACGTTTTCCAACAGACTTTGTGTTATACTTGCAAGGGGATGGATCAGGTATTTGTGCAATAATCCTGTACTTTGTACGATGAGAATCAGATCAGTTGTGTGTTGGGTCCATCAGTTGCCAGACATGCCAACTTTACGGGTTCGCCGTAAGAAATTACGTGGAGTTGTCAGAAATTACGGTTTATGCGCAATCACGGCCAAAGTATGTTGAGGATATGCTTTTAAATCTCATTGCCATTGCGTTCTTCGTTCTCTGGCATTATCTTTTGTGTTATACTTGCAAGGGTATTTGTACAATAATCTTGTATGTTGTACGATGAGAATCAGATCGGTTGTGTGATGGGTACATCAGTTGCTGTCTCAATGTGAAGATTAGACCATCCCTTTCATCCTGTATTTGATGTTTTCTTTCATTTTGAAAACATACGTTCTTCTGCGTCTTTGCCCAGTTACATTTGATAGTTCTTCTCCTTCTCTGCCCATATAAAATATAAAAGTAACAAAAATGACCACAAATTCATCATCATCATTGCCCCTTACCCTTATCAGGGTATAGGCCAGACACAAAGGATTTCCACTTCTTTCAGCCCTGGGATAACTTTGCCAGTTCCGACCATGTTGTCCTGTTCCTTCTTTGTCTCTCTCCACACATCTTCTCCATGTTTCCTTAGGCCTTCCCCGTTTTTGGGCTCCTTGGGGGTTCCACTGCAGTGCCTGTCCGGTGATGCTATCAGGTGATTTCCATAAAGTATGCCGAATCCAGATGGAGATGGATTGGGTATACTTTAATCACAAAGTAACAATTCTAAATTCGGCTAAAAATATTTATATTCTGCAGCATTCTTACTTTTTCTCTGTTCTTGTCACATTCAATAGCTCACTTCCTCTTTCTTTTTCCAGTCTCATTCAATAACTCTCAGTTCAGCTACAACAAACTTAAAGAAGAACCCAGCAAAGCCAACACTAGCAAAAAGAGACAGAATCAACAGCAACAGCAACAACGGCAGCCACCCCGCAGACCATTGGCTCCACCAAATGTGGGAAAGGCCACAGCTGTTGTCCAGGGAACACCCTTGAACAAGGCAAACTTGAGGTACAGCAATTTGAGTATTTTCGATTCTACATGTACATTGTTGTACATATTTAGTAATAGACATGGGGATGTAAACTGTGTGTGTGTGTGTGTGTGTGTGTGTGTGCTTGAATCTGTAAGAGTGTGTGAGAGCCTGAATTTATGAAAGTGAAAGAAGAGAGAGAGAGAAAGAGAGAGTGTCTTACCTATGCTAACAGTTCAGTTGTTGTTTTTTAACATTTTTGATGTAGCTGGCTTTAAAGGCAAATTGTCCCTGTTTGGGATCAGTATCTTATTTTAGTGTAGCTAATATTTCAAGGCCTAAGCAATTGCTTCTTATAATACCTACATTTTTAGTTTTTTCTGGAGGTGGGGGCTTGGTTTGGTTAAATTGGTAAGTTTGCAGATTTTCATCACCAGAAATAAAACAGCACTTATACATGTTTGTATCTTAGTATAATGTTACGAAAGCAGATACTTGTATAGCTAATGATGCTTTACCATAATCTACTCCTCAGCCATATGGAAATTGTCTTTTTTTTTCAAACATAATTTTTCTTCTGTTTTTAGAGTGAACACAAGTCCAGTGAAGGGAAATGATGAAGCCCCATTGATTGATCTGACCACCTCTCCTGAGTCGACTGCAACAAGCAAAGGCAAAAAAGACTTGGGCTCTGACATTGACTTCTTCGATTCACTCTGTTCAAACAACACAGACATTAGGTACGGCAATGTAGATCTCCCAGCACCTCTCCTGGGCACATCTAGTCCTGACCCCTTTGACGTGAACGCTCGATTCTGCCTGTCCAACGGGTTAAAGGTCAACTGGGGGGATGGAGAGAAGAGAACAGCCTCAGAACAGAAAGAAGGGCAAGTTTTCCATTCAGAGTTCGTAGAGTTGGATTCTTCCGGTGTTTTCTCTGCATCTTCAGCTCATTCGTCTTCCATTTCAAAGAAGGATTCCTTCAGCTCTACTGGTTCTGCTTTTGATCCCATCAGGCCATCCCACCGACCTGAAAGCAGTGGAAGCACATATTACGATGGTTCAGGGTTACTGTACTGTGAGCCGCCGGCAGAATATTCTTATAGTAGAACAACCAGTTCTTTGAGTGGAAACTTACAATCTAGTCAAAGACAGCCTGTGAATACTCCTAGCAGCCCTGATACCAGAGCCTCCTCAGCTTTATATGAAAGACCAGGAGACCTTTTACAATCAAAAACTTTGCCACACCCAAAAAACATTGACCATCCAGTTGCCATAGGATTGAGTAAATCCTTCAAAGATAAACTAGAAGCTACGGTGTTGAACAGTCAGTCTGCCGCTAAGGAAAATGTTCTAAGTGGCAGAAGTAAATCTGTTAATCTTCCTATGAAAGCAGGACTAGGATCTTATGATGGGCAGCAGCAACAAGTAGCGACGTCTTCCTCCAAAAATCCCTTTAGAGCCTCAGTAGATGCCCAGTCTCATAATGTCCTCAAACCCTCAGCCAAACCCACTGTGTCAGACTCTGCCCACCACGTTCTGAGTAGGCAAAAAACAGAGAAGGCCTTTGATTGGCTGAATGATGCCCTCAGTTCTTTCGCTATACAGCCAGCAGCAGGAAGTGACCCTCAGTGTGCATCGAATATGAATGCTGGGTCCCATAGTGATTCCAGTATGCAGGCGAGTAAGGTGAACCCAAATACTCTTGTGTTGTATGATGATGTTGCAGGAAATGAAACAGAGACAATTCAAGAGAAGTCTAAAAACAGTGAATCAATATCCCATAATACTCCCAAGTATGACGAAGTCCCAGTGGAAGACTCTTACTCCAGTAGCAGTTTCCACAGCAGTCATTACTCAAACCAATCAAGTATTCTCACCTCCAGGGATGGGCGAGGAGGAAGTGGCATTCTCAAACATCCTCTGCCGTCAAGAGAACTCATTGACTCCAAAGAGGCTTGCAGTTCTCACAGTATGAGCGGAGCAACAGGGGGTGGCCCATACTCTAAGGTTTACTCGCCGGAGTCTGAGCATTACGCCTGCAGCTCTGCATTCAGTGACAGCACATGGGATGACTTTGACGATGATTTTGATGATGATTTCAGCGAGACTTACATCAAAGGCATGAGCATTCAAGATGCCGCTAATGAAATAGCAGATGCTCCACCACCCCTGCCTCCCAGGGACTATCAAGGGGATTCATATAGCCAGGGGAGGACAACTCCTGAAAGGCCAAATATTTTCCCAGCCACACAAGATGGACATCAATTGAGTGACACACACTATTTTCTCATCCCTTCCAAAAATGAACAAGATTCCGGTCGAAAAATGTACCAGAGACAGAACTCTTCTCATAAATATCCTGACAATGCATCTAATATATATCCAAGGCAATCTGATAGTGAGTCCTTCAGAGGACGACAGACTCATCCTTCTTCTCCTAATCGACAAGGAAGGTCTTCCTCAGATCATCCAAATATCTATCCAATGAAGCAAGGCGGTCACCAAGTGAGTGACACTCATTACTTCCTGCTGCCATCGTGCAATGAACGTGACCCTTCCAAAGGAGCGCACAAAAAGCAAGTGTCCTCCCCGCAGCGTTCAATGGCCTCGGTCAAACCATTTGTCGTGAACTCGGCTTTTGAGCAAGGAGACGAAAGCTCCAACACCAACAATTACCAAAATATCTCAGGCCTGGTGAAGCGGGAGCTAGTTCAGAGGTCATCTTCCAATATGTCCACAGCGTCCAGATCCAGCAGTGGTTCGGCTGGTTCCTCCCCCCGCCATCAGCCCCACACAGGTAGACAGGGCTCTCTCTCGTCGTACTCCTCCTCCAGCCAGCCCCAAGCTATCCAGGCGCCGAGGAAGTCAGCAGTGGAGCAGGACAGTGAGAACTTCCTCAGCTCGTCCCCCCGGGACCGAATCTCAATGGTGCAGAACGCGGTGATGGGCGTGACAGACGAGGAATGCTGGGCTGCTTTGTCCAGTCTCCACTGGGATGTGGACAGTGCCGTGCGCTATCTCAAAGTTGAGCAGCTCTTCCGTCTGGGTGTGGCCCCACGGCCATCGTGTCAGCGACTTCTAGAGACGTTGGACTGGAATCTGGAGCTGGCAAGCTCGGTGATTATTGATGAGGTACGACGGAACGATGTGCAATGTGAGAGTGCAGTGTAAAGTTAATGGGGAGGGCTTGTTGGACATGGTGGTCATTATCTCTTGTCATGGGCTTTGGTGACTGAAAGGATTTGTGGGAGGAAAAGGGAAGTGGAGTAAGGACGGGGTGGAGGCAGAAGAGGCGGGGAAATGGAGGGAAGGATGATGAATCTTTTCCGTTTCCGAAATTTATAAAATGCCATATATTTGTATACACTTGTTAAAGGTGGCCATAAATATTCAAAATCAGAAGTCTGTGGTAGTTAACTTCCATCCGGGCCCAGGAATGTAGTGCATGGAAAGCATACCTGTCAAGCATTTGAATTGTGTGTTTGAATAAATGGGCATAATTGTATATAATATTCTGTTTTTGGTGCTAGTGAGTAGCAATTCAATCACGTACATTTTTGTTTGTTTGTTTTTTTGCATGCCCAGTGGACACGACAAGATTATAGATGACCTTTTTGCACTTACAGGTATATTGTGGTTAGAATATATCCATTGTAGTGGCATATTACCTTTGCTCATGGAATCAAAACCTTTGTGTTGATATTATCCCCCATGCTGTATGCAACATTTACTCTCATAGAAGTGTTTATCCATCACTTGCTATCAGCTTGCCTTTATTTTATTATTTATACTGGTGGTAAAAACTGTTTTCTTTTAGCTGGAGTAGCCTTTCAGTTATGCCGAAGGAATTCTCAATCTTGTTTCTTATTTGGGAGTTTTTCAAAAAGGGGGAGGGGGGCAACAAGAAGAGACGGGAGTTGCTTTCCAAATATAGTGACCTTGAGCCATGTGTTATAAGAAGATAGAATTTATATAAAGAACCTGTGATGACAATACAGATTCATCTTAGTAAATCAATATCCTGAACACAAATAGCTTGTCCAGTTAAAAAGCCGTTTTTCTTGGTGTGATGTGACATTTGAAAGCTGCTTTTATTTTATTTTTATTTTTTTCATTCCCTTTTTGTTTTTGCGTTTAAATTTTTGTTTGTTTTTTTTTTATTGTGTGTTTACATGATGTGAAGAGATCTCAATGCTGTGATTCGCTCGGTGAATTGTTTTGTTTTTTTTCAGGTTGGGTTTTTTTTCGCTTTGTTTGCTGTGAAGATAGAATAAAGCTAATATTAGATGCAGAATCAATATTTGTTCCTCCAGCCTGAAGATAAAATAATGCTGTAAACAGAATCAATATTTTCTTCGGCACTTTTTTCTGTTTAGCCAGAAAGTGTTTTAAGGCTAAAGCTGTCTTGTATAAATTTTCTGAAATTAAATCTTATCAAATAAAAAAAGAAAGAAAAGAAAGAAGTCAATAAATAAATAAATTGATAAATTAATTTTTTGATTAATTAATGTTTGAACATCCCCTCATCAATGTTGATTATGATTTGTCATATTCTTTCCTTGAGATTTTAAGGTCATTACCTTTCGGGTGATAAACTCCATTCTAAAACAGCCTGACGAGAACAATTCTAGAGGGGTTGCATTTGGTGACGTTGATAACCAGGGAATAGGAACAGCCCATTCCAATCCACAGTTTCTAGAAGAAATGTAGTCAGCCAGAAATTGGGATAGTGCACAATTTCATTGGAAAGTAACGATTCTTACTGAAAGTGAATTAAATATTACAATAAAATAGATAGAAAACCTTGATAAAATGTCTGTAGTTAAAAAAAAGGTCTGTTGATTGATCCTTACTCACATGATTAGTACCCTGAACTGTAGATATTGTAAATTCATGTAAATAACATATCTCTCCTAGTTTACTATCTAAAGAGAGGAGTCAAATTAATTTTTAAATGTTTTGCAATATACATTTCAAAATTCTACTTCTGTTGTGTCAGAAGTTCTTTCTTCATGGAATAAAGCTTGCTTTTTTTTTAACAATGAAAGTTATGTTAAGTTACCTACAGCTACACCAGAGCTCGTGTTTAGAGTTTGATGTAATAACTTAAAATCATGGCGTAGTTTAATTTTCTTGAAATTTTTTTCTTTTTTCTTTAAATGAAAACATAATACTTGTATGACGAAAATTAATGCATAGTTCAGACTTTTATCTGATAATGAGAACTGTGTATATACGGAAATACTCAATAATGCTATATTTTTACCAAAACATAGTAACAGACATGCCAACTTTACGGGTTCGCCGTAAGAAATTACGGGAGGCGTCAGAAATTACAGTTGACGGGCAGTTGCAGCCAAATTACAATGAGGATATATGCTTTTAAATCTCATTACCATTTTGTTCTTTGTTCTCTGGCGTTATCCTTGTACGCTGTAAAATTACTCTTTTGGGTCCTCATTTTACATGCGAGTTCAGCTCGTGATTACTCCAAGCCTCAAATGGGGTTGGCATGTCTGTAGTAAAGATGAATCTTGTACTGCAGTCGTTCGCTCTTGCTGATATCCAAACTCATATTCCAATCTTATTTTTTTGACCCTGTGATTTTTTCCTCCTAGCCTTTTTGTTTTTTTTATTCTAATCTGTGAACATTTTCAGCTTCAGGTTTATTTTACTGTTGGTTGTTTAATGAAGAGCTGCGGAACAAACCTATTTGTATCAAAGTATTTGTTTTCCATAGCTTGTTGTGAGTGCCTTGTCTTAGCGCAACATGTGATTGATTATGAAATGGGTTTTACAGAACAGACAATGAAATCTGGACAAGCCATTGTGCCTAGGGTCTTGTTAAAAGCATTGGATTTGTATTTTTACAATCGGAATAAAGATTGAGATTGTAAAGATTGTCTAAATGAAGGTCAAGGAACAGTATAACCCTTTCACTGCCAGCTTAGTGCAGCAAGAACATGTTTCCCCTAAACTAGCGAGAAGAATTCGATAGAAAAAATTGTATTTAAGAGTTCTTGTGTCAATTTCAAAGCGGGTATCGTGTTGATTCATATTAAATTAAATCTTAACAAAAACCTGTCACTCCCTTTTCTTTTTGTGGACGAATGCATTTGGCAGTGAAAGGGGTTGATTAGGGCAATAGAAATATCATTGGAGTTAAGATGCAAACACATGTTGATGATCAGTTCCTCAGACATTCATTGGGGCAGTTTGTACTGAATCCATCCCTCTCTTGTAGGCAATGAACTAGTTTTGCGAACAAGTAAGCTTATCTTTGACCAGTGTCTTACTAGTGATATGAGGGTTTTATGAGCAGTGTCTCTCCTCTGTTAACAGTGATGACAAATATCTCAATAATGATACCAGGCACTTAAGAATTGGAAGTTGTTGGGTTTTTTTTATTTGGACATTGTGATCCTTGCCTCCTATACAGAGATTTTAAACTTCTTTCATTTCAGGTGCAAAAGTGTGTATAGTTTGTATTTATCTATGTGAAAACTAGATATGTTTGTGGGGTAGTTTGTTGGTAAACCTTGGCATAATGAAATATTTTATAGCTGTTTTTTCTACTTCCTTTTTACCCTTTTTTTTTTTTTTAAAAAAGGATCACACCTTTCTTTTCTTTTTAATATAGTTTTGTTCTTTTTCTACAGAGTGGTCTAATTTGATTTCTTACTTTTGTCCAAATCATTGTAGAAACATGTACACCTGTAACATAGTTAGTTTGAATATTCTGTTGCTGTTACATCATACCTGTATTATATCGTGATCACCTCTTCATGCTTGTAATTATCTTCATATAGAAAGCCTCTGTATCATAGTAATCATCTGATATTCTTTTCTATTTTACACTTGTATTATATTCAATTGATATGGTGCTTATTATTTAAACCCAGTGTAGTGAACAAGGCACACACATCTGTATTCTTGTACAGGTTAGAGGAAAAAGGGGGGAGAGGGAGGCTTGGTGTTGGTGTCTCCAGGCCAACTCTGCTTTTGGCTTTTTCTTTGTGGAATTTTATTTTTTTAATACTGCAATTGATTGGTGCTTAGCCGTTTTTCAGAATTATCCTATTTGTAGAAATGTTCGAACCCTCCTTCCAAGAATCAGTAAGTTTATTCTTGCTTTGGAATAACTCACTTTAAATTTTAAAAATGGAAAGGGGGGTGGAAGGTGAGGTTAGGCAAAGTTTATGACTGAGAAATCAAAAGAGTTTAAGACTATGCAAAGACCATACGTATTATGAAAAAAAGTTTGTGAGTAGTATAAACCAATGTGACTAGTGAAAAAAGAACACTCTTTATTTAGGAAGAGGAGTGAGATTATTGATTGTTATGATTTTATAATTTTTGCACTCAGCTGTTTTCAAACTTTGATACAAAAATTATCTATTGCTGTGATTGGTTGTCATGATGTTCATAATGAACCCTCACTTCTTTGAGTTTTGTTTTATCTACATTTTTGTTTATATAATTTTAATTATCTTTTGTTTTTCCTTTTTTGTTTTAGGTCTTACAATGAGAAATTATTAATGTACATCTGTAAAAGCATTGAGAATCTCAAACTTGATCACACGATTTTACTGTTTGAATCTATTATTTGTGTGCTTTATTTAAAAACAAGGAGGCAGAAAAAGAGAAATGCTTACTGCTATACCCATTTCTTTTCTTTTGCCTTTGTTGGAAAATAAAGTTTACCAGAACAAACAAACAAAATCAATGCTACAATACAACTCGACTGCAATGATGAGGATGTTGATTTTGGTTTAATTCAAACTTTTACCCCTTGAACAATAATTAGACTGAAAGCTCTTTGTAATAGTCTTAGAACTGATGAATATCTTTTTGCTGTGAGTTATGGGCCTTGTCACTTTGTTGCTGAAGCAGAGGCAGACATGCCAACTTTACGGGTCTGCCATAAGAGCAGTCAGAAATTATGGCTTACGGCGAGGATATAACATTATGCTTTTAAATCTCACTGTTGTTGCATTCTTCGTTCTCTAGCATATCATTGTACGCAGTAAAATTACTTTTTTGGGTCCTCATTTTATTGTGAGTTCAGCTTGTGATTACTCCAAGCCTCAAATGGGGTTGACATGTCTGCAGAGGTAGGTCCAGGATCCAGAAAGCCTGCTCTGTTTGTATGCTAACATTTGGGCCACAAGGCTGGAGTTGAAAACTATTTGTTTCGAGGTCTTTGTGTATCCGTGTCCATCTCAGTGTACAGCCAGAAGTGGTTGCTATTGGAGGCCAAATTACACGTGGTCAGTGGAAGCTCTTTGGAGAGTAATCTCTATCTTTTGGCACTTGAAGTGTTTTGGATGGTTTTGTTAAGCTCTCAGACATAAGAGGAAATCTTTCACATCGTTGCTGTTTCAGATGGGTGTATGACCCTTAGGTCTGAAGGTAGACGTGCCAACTTTACAGGTTTGCTGTAAGAAATTACAGGTAACTGTCAGAAATTATGGTTTAGGGGCAATTACAGCCAAATTGCTTGGAGGATATATGCTTTTAAATCTCATTGCCATTGCGTTCTTCGTTTTGTGGCGTTATTCTTGTACATGGTAAAATTATTCTTTGGGTCCTCATTTTACTGCGAGTTCAGCCCGTGATTACTCGAAGCCTCAAATGGGTTTGGCATGTCTGATGACTCTTAGGACTGAAAGAGCAGTCTGATTTGTTGTTGTCTTTAGTGGAAGGCAAAATTGGACTCCAGTTGTTCATGTTTACCTTGATCCGTGCCAGTCAGTGATGTCATGGATGTGATTGAAGAAAGTGCCTAGATTTAAAAGTAAGTCACTGTTCTGTTTGGAACAGTCAAGAATGCATGTCGCTGTGGTAAAGGAGACTGTAGTTTGGAAGCTGAAAATTTGAGGAAGACGGGTTGTCAGTCACATAGTGTGAGGGGACTTCACATGTAAGAAATACTGCTGTCTCTTTGCGTGAGTGCAGAATAACTATTCATTTTGTTGGGGGTGGGGGTTCTGTCATAGGTTTAGGTAGGGATAGTATGAAGTGATTTGAGTTGAAAATGAAACAAGAGTTCAAAGTTGAAACAGAAGTTGTGATAGGTTAGAAAGTTAGTTTGCCGCCAATAATTTCTTGTTTTTGAATTGCATTGAGAGAGTAACCTGTTTGTGACATGTTTTGATCACAGATTAAAATTCAAATAAGATTCGCTTCAAATTTCAATATATGTTTTTTTACAGCAAATAAGAAAACAAGATGTCTTTAAGTCACAGTGTAGTGTTATTTGTAAAATAGAAAATTTGAATTAAAGAACTATTAAATTCTAACTACTTTGTATTAAAACAACTATAACATTTTTTGTAAAATTAGATGAAAAAAAAGACAAGCTGGAAAATGCTGACTTTCTGTCCAGCATGTCGCACCGATGACGTACGTGTTGTGGAAGATGAGTAAGCTTCTTTTTGCATGGTTTTCTAATGGTTGTTTTTGTTTTACGACATAGTGGGCATATCAGAATCATGTAAGTTAATTTGTTTACAGTATTGCATGTGAAGAAAGACATTAAATCTGGAAATCATATTAAAATAGTATAGATGTTAGTTACATCTGAAATGTGCTTGTCAATGTTCATTTGACTTTGATAATATTAAAGTTTCTATCTTCGTTGTATGTCACCAAGATCCTTACGTCTCGTCAGAAAGGAAATGTCATTCTATATTTGTAAAGTTCTCGTCATTTTGCTCTGAATGCATGGGCATCTGTAACAGCAGTAACAGATTGGCTATGGGTCACTTTCATGTGTTTGCTGTTGCTCATTTCTCATTTTCACTTCTTTTTTCTACCACTTTGGTTGTGACGAGGGTGTATGCACTTGATTTGATAAGTTGTAAGAAGAGTTTGATTTGCTAGGTTGTGTGAAAAGACTTGATTTGCTAGGTTGTGAAAAAAAAGAGTTGATTTGCTAGGTTGTAAGAAAAGACTTGATTTGCTAGGTTGTGAAAAAAAAGAGTTGATTTGCTAGGTTGTAAGAAAAGACTTGATTTGCTAGGTTGTGAAAAAAAAGAGTTGATTTGCTAGGTTGTAAGAAAAGACTTGATTTGCTAGG
>JBDFRD010121040.1:0-23385 GCA_039654405.1 Bullina lineata
TTCGCACCTGGGTGGGGAGAGGAAAAATGGTGTAAAGTGTCTTTCCCAAGGACACAACATGGTCACCTCCCGGATTCTAACCCTGGCCCCTTGGATTAGGAATCCAACGTGGTTTGAGGTGGTAAATAAAAACCAATTCTTTCAATATTTTTACTGTAGCATTTATTCAGCCACATCTTCTCGGTTTGGGTTTTACATTCCTGCTGCAGACAGGCCAACCCTATTTGAAGCTTGGAGTAAAATGAGGACCCAAAAGAATAATTTGACCGCATAAAAGGATGACGCCAGAGAACAAAGAACAAAACGACAGTGAGATTTAAAAGCATATATTCATTGCTTCCCCGCCGTAATCTGGCCAATTGCACGTAAACCGTAATTTCTGACGGCTCCCCATAATTTCTTATGGAGAACCCGTAAATTTGGCATGTCTGCTACTGGATGAATGACAGACACCTGAAGATGACAATTCAATGAACCACCTAACTGGTCACCAGATTTTTTTTTCTATACCACAATTTTTTTCCATCGACTTACTTTACAATGATCCAAATGTTTGTTGTATAAATCCAGTCAAGACTTCAATATTACTCTCATAATAGGCATTGATTTTTATGGTTCTTACCTTCATGAGTTGTATCAAACATTTAAAAGAATAGAAATATAATTCAGTAGTAAGAGATGTTTTTGGGTGAAACAAATTGCACACAAAAAAAATGTGAGTGAACCTTGACGATTCCGTTGAATACACAATACTAGACTCTATAGTACAAGTTTGACTAATGTGTGCAATTGGTTCCATTTGCCAATTTCTATTCAAAGAGTTAAGGAACATAATAAAGTAAAAAAAACAGAAAAGATCAATGCTCTTAGCATTAAAGAAAAAACATTTCCTAAACATTTACAATGAAGGATTTAACATAGCAACTATCATAAGGCTGCTCATGTTTTTACAGACTATGCATAAAAAGTGGAAAAAGAAAACTTGTGTAAATAATGCAGCAGTCATGACTTGGTATTTTTTTAAATATGGCACCAAACTTACCAACTGTGTAAGCTTTTATCATGATCGTTATGAACAAATAGTTTAATGTCATTTTCCTCTAAACAATAAATAATGGCATAATGTACACATACATTTCTTGAAGAAATGTGAAACATACAGCCCAAAAGTCTCCGTTGCCTACTATATTTCAACAGAACAGTTTTGCAAATATGGTTAATTTAAGAATCCTGCATTGTGCAGCTGCGATTAAACATTACGGACATCGATCTCAACAACAAAATTCGCAGTATGTCACTCGCGTGTAAAATATGTACTTACCTTATTCGTTGAACATAATTTTGTGACAGCAATACTTTTCAAAAAGGTTACTAAGTCCTTTCATTTTGACCACTCTGAGTATGCATAATATGAACCCACTAGCAATCCACATTACACATTTGATTACACTTTTTCAATGCGTTTCTGGAAAGCCTTTCAGTGTAATGTTAAAACTGTTTGACTCAAACAGCCACAAATGATGTGAACAATACTATATATGGCTGCAGGCCTTGCAGTTATTTATTAAGCCTGAAATTCATCAGTCAAAAGCACAAGAATACCTTCTGTGCTTTGCACGTTGAAAAAAGTGGGGGAATGTACTTGCACGATATGTTGTCAGACATGCGGACTCATAAATATGGTACATTCACATTTTTCAATCTCATTAAAGTAAGTAGCCAAAAGAATGTAGAAAACAATATGCACAACACCACTTTGTGTTTTGTATCCATATCACCACGGCACCCCTAGAATACATGAAACATAGAGAAAGCAAAACACTAAGAGTGTAAGCAAGCAAACATAATTAAACTAATAATGGCAACATTTTTATCGGTGTACATGACCGAAGCATTTCCCACGGTACTTCACATTTTTTTATGTGTACAACAGATCAAAATATTATTTAATCTTTAAAAAAAACATAAAAAAAGCATGCACAACTACAATTGTTACACGGCAAGTGACAATGTAAGTTTGTAGTATAAAATTCAAATAACAAAACAAGTCTCCATCAGCACCTTCAGAAATGATCAGCACCTGTGATAAAGTCAGGGGAAAATCTTTTCATATCCACATCACGAAAATAATATCAGACAAAAAGCAAACGAACATATAAAATAAAGGGAAAATTGTGAAAAAAAAAAAGAAAAAAGAAATTAAAGCAGTATTCTGCAAACATCAGTGAAACAATCTTTTCTTGGGGCACATTGAAATCAATCAGCTCACAATCTGAAACTGACACAAATCTTTTCATCAGTAAAAGCATTCACATTGACAAAAATGGATAAGTCATGGACATCAAGGCACGGCAATTATTAAAAATATAAATAAATAAAATTTGTGTAAGTAAAAACATTTTGCACCGTCGTTGCATATAAGCCAAAAGACTTGTAGGAATTGTATAAGGAATGTAAACTTAGGTGTAAAACGCCCCTGAACAGCAGCACCGTATATCACAGGATTGATCATACCAATATATATCAATATCGTTCGGCGGAAATATTGTGTAAGGTCTTCAGTAAAAACGAGAAAATATATGCGCACCAATATCGAGTTACAAGGCCCAGTGATTAATGCTACTCTGGATTTAAAAAGAAAAGAGAAAATTACAAAGAAAAAAAAATATCAGGAAATTATGCTAATCTTTTGAAATCTGTAGCATTGACAAACAAACATGTCATAGGTTTGATTTCTATGCAATGTTATATTTATTAAACAAAAACCAGAAGCTACGTTTTATTCCAGTTTGGTTTGGTACCACAATGTAAAAGAGGTTCTATTTTTGACAGTCAATGATTTTCATGTGAGTAAAAACGAACAGAAAAAAAGAGTTCCAGAATCGGACAAAAACAACATTAAAAACAAAAAAGGAAGAAAAAGAGAGAGAGACAAATAATGAAAAACTATTTTTCAATCATGGATCTGACGGATAGGACACAGAAACCTAATTATTTTCACACAATTGTTAAAGCTTAATTCGATACCTGAGAGTTTCCTACTGATTTATGATCCACAGCTTATGTACGGTACTAAGAATAACATTCCTGTAAAAAAGTTAAGGACTTCAAAGCTGTCAACATTATAAATCTGTGTAAAAAAAAATATTCGCTACTAGATTTATTGTAAGTATTTAAGTATTTACAGTGTTCTGCTTGGATCAGGCCAATTTTATACTCAAACACATTCACACAAACAAGTACGCATTCACTGCCTAGGTAAATGTTAATACCACCACAAACGAAATACAAAAAATATTTTCATAACACAGAGATCCCAAAACAAAAGCTGACTTTTAAAAAATGTATGTAGGTATTTTAAGTTCAGTTGCATGGATCATTTTGATCATACTATTGGATCACCACAAAAAAATAAGTGTTGGCTCCTGACTACCATTGCAAAAAATATTATTGCTGAAAACTGTAAAGTAACATAGTATAAATTTTCTAAATTAGTTGCATTGTTAACAAATATTTGTTTTATTGCACATTAATGATAAAAATTTCTGACTATTTTTTTTTTTAACTTTAAAAAAAAAAAAATGATGAGAGCAATAACTGCAGACATACTTTCATGCATATTCAGAATATGTTTGTCGGTGATAAAAAGACAAACATAAAAATAATAAAGAATCAAATATAAAAATGAGGATGCTGTTAAAGTTTATGAAACTACAATTTACTGACAAAAACTGGAATGAAAAATATTAAATTAAATGTTTTAAACAGAACAGGTGATGATAAGATATTTGGATCCTAAAAAAAATACCAACATTTAGCTCACACTCACTCCTCTGAAAAAGGGACATTAATGTGAAATCTATGTTCGAATAAAAAGACTACTTTCCGTTTGAGTCAGACGGGAAGGCATATTATTATCATAATGGTAGTCATTTAGCACTCGTCAAAAGTAAGGTACAGTGGACAAAACAGACATTCTGTTTTAATTTTTTTCCCCTCCTTTAGACAACCAAGAAGGACAATTCTAAGACAAGACACTTCAGTTTCTTACCAGCTTATTTTTTCAACCATTTTTTGCTCATAGTTAAGTTATCAAACCTTTCAAAGGAAAAAGGAACTTTAATTCTTCAAAAACTAAACATTTTTAAGACTTCAGCCAGTATTAAACTGCTGGTTCTTGTTCAAACTAAGTCTTAATCGGATCGGAGAAACCGCTGAAACACTCTGTTCAGAAGACAAACCATTAGGTACTCGATAAATGTTAAATTCTTCACATCCATTTTGCCACTTGATGTCAGGCAGTCTTGCAGTCTTATATCACTTCATTCCACAAATACTCCTATTCACATCAATACATACAAAAAAAGTTAAGCTTTCCATTTCTGCATTTTTGCTGAGAAAAAACCCCAGATAATTTTGAACTCTGGAAAAACAAACTAGCTCAGCATTAGAGTTCTGTTATTTTGAGATCAATGCTCACACAGATTTGAAGCGTTAAAAAAAGACATCCTCTACAAAATAATTTGGGAAAAGAAAACTTTTCTAAGCCAATGTGGCAAAAAATCCTTTCAAAAACATACAATCTCTTGAACATACAGAAACAGAACAAGACAAACAATATTTCTAAGACAATACACAGACAAAAACGAGTGTCTATAATTACTTTTCATATATGGTGGCAGTTATGATATATCAAACACACTTTTCAAAAAATTGTCACGGATACACCCAATCAAAAATGTCCAATCCTATAAAAAAGTACTAATAAGGACTGAGAAACTGAATTCACTTGATCTTCATAGGTTTGTGCAACATGTTTAAATTAGTTAATTTTAGAGAAAAGATTTCAAATGTAACACTTGCTATACTGATGTTCGTAATGATCCTAAAAGTATCAAATATTTCCCTCATAAAAAAAAAGAATAAAAACAAGTCAAATAATTCATACAAAAAAATCCCTCGACACTTAAAAAAGATTATTTTCAAACTGAAATGCTCAGCAATACTTTCACAATGAGAAAATTTTGATTGTAGGAACCTGATGGAAAAATAAGGTGTTTAAAATTGCAACGAGTGCACAAACCTACTCTTAACATTCTTAGCTAAGAAAAAGTACTTTCTTGAAAACTGGTCTCATCAAAAAAGGCAAAGTGAAATATGTTTGCCATACCAGAATTTTCTTTTTTCAACCACCTCTTTAGATTTTAGGAGCTTACTGACAGAACTTAGCCATGCATCTATTAACTTAATATATCGCATGCAGAATTACATGTTTTTTACAGTCGGCTTATGACATATTACTTATGAGATAAGTTTTCAAGTCTTACAGAAGTTTATTTCCGGACCATTCGTTCACTGAAGAATACAGACATTATAGGTTACCTTTCAGTTTTTTAACCCGTAAACCCCATTCTCTCACAGACATCCAACTCCAATCGTTATTTTCCAGTCATACATGACAACACACACTTTACACACATTGTCTATGGCTCCCCGCTTTTTTTCTTCACATGCTCACAACATTTTACTTAATGACACATTGTCTATGATAGTGCTTTCCCTTTCCTGATATTCTAAACATTTACCTAACATACATTGTATTAGTGAGAACCGGTTTATATTTTCTACTGAGAAATGCATTTATGCATATTAAAGTGAACAATAACGGAACATGAGCGCGGCGGCCTCTGGAGTTTGCGAGAATCTGTTTGCGTGATTAAACCTGCTGTGGTAGCACAACATAGATAGGGACTTGAAGAGAGGCAGCAGTCAATCTTCTCAACTTCTGGAAAATAAACAGGAAAAACTTTCATCAACTCCTTTCAAATCAAATACTTCAAAAAAAAAAAAGAAGAAAAAAGCAGGAAATTACGAAATACATCTAATTTAAAATGCTAAACTTTAATGTTCACTCACCTGAAGCTTGAATTGTAAAAAAAAAAAAAAAAAAAAAGCCAAAAAACCCCTCCTCTTTGAAGGTTTAAACTCGTGCAAGTTCCACGCTTCACAAATTTAAACCGACCTTTTAGAAATCCAAAATGGATGGGGGATGCTGAAAAAGAAAAGCTGTTAAGGACAAAGAACAAAGGCCACAGAGAGAAGGAAAAACTTGAAGTACTAAAACAGCCACCTAGATAAACGGGACACTAAATACCTTGTGAGCCTCCACACACCAGAACACAGGTAACTCAGTGTCTCCGGCTGCTGCTGTACTCCCTCTCACGGTCTCCACGTTCACGTTCACTTCTTTCCCTCTCAGAGCGTTCACGTTCACTGCGCTCTCGTTCCACCCGCTCCCGGTCACTGCGCTCACGTTCCACTCTCTCGCGGTCGCTGCGTTCTCTCTCCCTCTCACGATCACTGCGGTCGCTCCTCTCACTGCGCTCCCTGTCTCTTTCCCGTTCTCTGCGTTCCTCGTAGTGGCGGTCCCTGTCTCTGTCTCTCTCACGGGAGCGTTCCCGGTAATCCCTAGAATCTCTTTCTCGGCTGCGGGAACGATGGCGCGGTCTCTTTTCAAGGCGTTCACGTTCACGCTCCCTCTCACGCGACCTTGACCTCCTGCTTGTCCTGTACACAAAACAATACCAAGAGTTAAATATAATACAGTTCACCCAGAAAGAAAGCACACCATACGTCTTTTGGGCTTCTACCTTCATTTACTCTGGTTGATAACTTTGGATACTTTCTTTATTTTTTTATCTGACAATGTCAATTCACTTGACTCTAACAGTTTGTAAAAGGCCTTTAGTAGGAATTGTGCCACTTTAGACAGCTTCATTCTACTTTATGCACTATCCCTTGAAGATCTCACTTTTTCTTTTTTATTTCTGCGAATGCATACAAACAAGAAAACAACTGACAATGTTCTCTCCCGTTTGTAATGAGTAAAAAGTTTGCAGACTACAATCCATTTACAAGTATGGGAATAAAAAATTCCTTTATGCAGGCATTCAGCTTGGCAAATAAGAACATTTGAGATGTTACTGTGCACGCTCACTAGAAGGAAAAAGTCACCATACACATGTTAAACCAAGAAATTATCAATTGCCACTCCTGTGTAAAATGGGCTTACCTTGAGCCGTAAGACTTTTCTTCTATGCCATGAAGAGTATCCTGGAGGGAGCTGATGAGAATCTTACAGCGGTCGTCACTGGCTATCTTTGACTGCTTGATCAATGAGATAGCCGTCACTAGAGTTTCAATAGCACTGGCAAAGTCACCTGTAGAAAGGCAAATTGAGCTATAACTGACAAATACCTGAACAAATACACTTGATGGTTCCTCACAGCAGTGGTCCTGCTCTTTACAACTAGGCTTGTCACATCTTAATAATTACTAATTGTGTGGTATTTTTCATAACAATTATAATGTTTCAAAGACGAGAAAAGAACCTCTCAGATAGTTTTCAACTTACAGGCTGCAATAGTGGCCTGACAAGTGTGTAAAAGGGGGAGAGAGACACAGAGGGAGGGGAAGGGGGAAACTGAATAAAGAATGTTCTTGTACTACTTTTCCTGCACTAAAAAAAAAGGATCTTCCACATACAATTGTGTGCAGATCCCCATGACCACCCTGAGTGATAACCTCCTAAGCAAACTGGCCTACCTGAACTAGCATCCTGCACTGCACGGTTGATGGCACTGCTGGAGACTGTCTTGTTCCTCTGGAATATTTCCTCAAACTCCTGGTCACTCAACTGGGGTGGAGGTGGCTCATGTCTGGTCAAAGGCAACAGTTTACATGAGTCAGAGAATTATTAACTTAGCTGTCTTTGAGAAGGGCTAAGCTGATGGAAAAGAACTAAAAGTGAACCTCCAAGTGCAACAATCTGCTATCTGAGTTCAGCACAGCACGGCACAACATGGTGTTAGGATGTCACTGTGTAGAGGTGGAATGCAGCATCTTTAGGGCCAAGATTATATTGTTCTTTTGATCTGACAAGATTCTATAACCAATTCTACATTCGATAAGACTGACAATGCAACGAAATTGGTGCAATAAAATGTTCGTTTCATATCCTCACAATACAAGACAGATAATCCTGACAGCAAAACATGAATGCTATTAAGGTAAAGATACATTTTTTAAACTTTATACTGTAGTACCAGTCTTTTACTCTAGGAAAAATACCACAAGTTGTGAAAGCACAATGATGATCACCCACAGCCTATACATCAACCTTTCCTATTACAAACAGGTCACTGATCAGGAAAGTCACTGTCAACCACCAACCACTCAAAAAGACAATTTTGATGCTATATCTGGCCATTTACTTCCTCTAAACACTTTAAAACAGCCACCAATGAAATTAATTCTTCCTGCGAGGAAAAACATTATGGGGATGAACGGTGTTGTTGGGATGAGGAAAGATTGCTGTTGTCCATGAAATAAACTATTTCACAGTTGAAAACTAAATTGTACCTCAGTTCTTTCTAAATTTTTATTTTGATAAAAAAAGAAAGAAAAAAAACCTGCCCGAAGAAGTAATGTTCCAAATTAGCATTTCGACAAGATTCCAAACCAATAATACAAAAAATGAGTATCTAGGCCATTTCATGAAGAGTATCTCCCACTCGTGTAAGCTATCAATCACTTTATATGTGCCCACACTGAAACAGTGAATAAGATAACAGAATAACTTCAAGGTTCAGCAACTGAATGTTGAACTTTCAAATTAAAATACACACACATACATACAGTGGGCAAGTTTTACATAAAGAATTAAGTGCATCTACATAACATTGACTTTCAAATGTAATGTAAATAAGCCTGACACTAAATCAGAATAGTCCACGAGTCAGGACTTTGTACACTTTTCAGTCTAGAGAGAATCATCTCATGGACACGTTAGACACCCCTAGAAAGAATTCTGTTGTAAACTTTCTATCACTTGCTTACATTATAACTTATGAAGAGAAAGATAAAAAAAAAACCTCATTCTCCTTCACAACAACAATCAAGTAGTTATTTCACAATTTCACTGTTGTCCTCCCCTAATAAAACTATACTCCACCCAATAAAAATAGAAAACAACAAAGTCACATTGTAAGAAATGTTTCTGAACACATTCACTGTCAGAGAATCTGAAAACTATCAGGTACTTTGGCGCTTTTCATAAAAAAATATTGCACATGATCTAAAACAACATTGTATTTTCGGAAAGCAATGCTTAATTTAGAACTTGAAGATTAAATAACACTTACTGCAATGTCTCTTCCCAGAGATTTAAACAAAATTTATAAAAAAAAAAAACAACAAAAAAAACAAGCAACAAGTTTAAAAAAAAAAAATTCTGACAAATATATAACAAGATAAAAAAAAAAAAATCTAAAAACTGGAATTCAACTGATATTTGTTTATGCTGAAAAAAAACCAGCCACTTGGAGTTGGAGTGGAAGAGGAAACAGAGATTGATAGGAGTCAAGGTTGACACTATTGACAGTGAATAAGTCTCTTGAAGAAAGATAACACTGCTCAGCAGCAGCAGTGTGCGAGTTATCAAAATGGTTTCTGTTCTAAATATGAAAACCTCTTTAATAATGCAGGCTGAGTAAAACAAATTGCACAAGAGGCTGAACATGAACAGATGAGCCACCCTGTAGACATTATAAAGCAAGGAACATTCTCTGAAGCAATAGAACACATGAAAAGAGAATCACCAGTTTCCCCAAGTCTAAGCTCTGCAGAACTTGATCACTGATTTAATCATCAAAACTGAGCCTCATAACTTTACTGCCTGAAGCACTGGCCACTACTGAGTGGACTAATCCTTACACAAACTGTTGTGTTCCTGTTTCGATCGATCTAAGCTCCATCCAATCGCGCAAAAATAAAGAACACAGAAGAGCTATTACATGTGTCGCATAGACAATACAGTATGAGGCTCAATCCCTTTGAGAAAGGGAGAATTGGTGACATTCAAAAGCATGCTGAGCAATCATGAAAACTTTCAGAAAATTTGACACACAGATCTTTTCAATGCTTTTCCCTAAATTGAAAATGGTTGGTATTTTTGTTAATTATGAAGTTTAAATCATTTTATAACGAAGGAGATCCATTTGAAAAGATCCTGTGCAAACAAAAACATAAAGAGAATAAAACTGTAACCACAAAAGCACTTCCCCCAAAAGAACAGAGAAAAAGTTGTTTCGTCAAACCTGGCAGGGGCTTTTCCAAATTCAGGCTTTGACGGAGGAGGGCTGTTAGATTAAGGAACACAGGTGGGGCAGGAAGCAAAGTCAGTAGAAAACAAACTAGATCTTAGTTTCATGCACGTCTTTCATATAAAGCACACACACACCAGAAACTATTCATTAAATTAAGTGTGATTGGCACTAAGCTCCTGAATATGTGTAGACGGCAGAAAACAGGGATGAGGTCGATCAAACGCAATGTATTGTTGAGATAAGCATGCAATTGAACATAAAAGTTACTAAAAGAAATTAAAACACATTAAAAAAAAAATGGAAGCCAAACAAAACAAGTCCCACAACTCCTCCAGTTAGAAAAAAATCATAAAATGTATGCATATGTGTCTAAATTATGTACTATTCTAGTGAGTAGTGAGAGGCTTTACAACGCACACTATAAAGCATAAGGTGCCAATAGTCTTACCGTTCAGGGGGAGGCCGTCCATATGGATTATCTGTTGGGTAAGAAGATGGTGGTGGCCTACCATAAGGATCAGGGGGTGGGTGACTTGCCTGTGGACCACACAGAAAAAAACAAAACTTAACATTTGTGATTGACGAATGGCATCTCAAATGAACTATATGAATATTAAACACATCTCTAAAATATTACATTTTTGCTCAAGTGAAACAAGTATCAAGACTTTTTGGTGGGGATTTCCCACCCCACCCTCCCCCTTATAGTCTTACTGCAGCCCATAACCTCCATGCCATGCTCTGGTACAAATACAAGAACCACTGCAAAGACCATTTGAAAAGTAATAACACTGAAATAAAGGTTTGATCTGTTTTTCTTTGGAAGAATGCTACAAAAGATTTCTTTTCACTCATTAGCTCCAAAAAGAAGTTAACAGTATATACCTGACTTACACTTACTGCCGTAGGCGGAGGTGGGCCAGTCAGGGGTGGGGGGAAGAAGGGGGCATGTCCAGGGGGTGGGGCATGGCCTATAGGCGGGGCTGTCGACACTGACGGCATGTTAGGGGGTGGCAGTGCTGGAAGAAATGAAGAGAAGTTTAAAAAAAAAGTGACCACTGAGCAATCCCTTATATAAACTCTCTCTCTCTCACACAGATATGAACACAATAAAACACTATGTTTTTAATTGAGTAAACATATTCTACCCCCTCCCACACTTTTTTCTCCCTCAAACAATGATAAGTAGCTGGGTTAACAAGTAATGAGAGGAAATAAAACCGTTTTTTGCTCAGAAACCATAAGACCCCATTCGACTTTTATTTTTTCTCTCTCTTTTTTTTTTTTAGAATTGTCCTACTTCTAACAATTTTTTCCTCCCTTTATATTGCCTGCACTGATTACGAAAAAAATAAAAAAGTACTCAATTGACTGACCTGTAGGTCCTGAGATGTGAGGGGGCCTGGCCCCAGGGGGTGGTACAGGCTGAGGCTGCGGTGGAGGGGGGCCTCCAGGTGCAAAAGCTGTTGCAACAAACAAACACAACTATTACACAGGGTCATAAGTAAAGGCTTGAATTAGCAGTGGGGACCTGGGTCTCTATAACAGATAAAAACAAAAGATAGCATGAGGAGAAAAAGCAAGATGTTTGATATATATAGCAGGCTCGCAAAACAATGACTTGACAGTTCGTGCTGAGGAAAAGGAAGAATGAGGAGCAAAGATGAAAGTGAATTCTGTTATTCTGGTGTACAAAAAAAAATAAAAATCTAACAACAAAAAAAAGATACTGGCAGGTAAAACTAAATAAAAAATAAAAATAAAACCTCATAACCTGTAACAGAAAAAAATGTATTTGGGTTTTAAAGCAGCTTTTGAATATTTTCTATCAGATAAAACAAAAATTAAGCTGTGCAAAACAGCTTACACTGCCATTTACCTATTCGTGGTATACAAGGCAAGCCTCAAGAACATAAAGTAGAAACAGATAAAGAATAGCTTTTGAAAGAGAAAACCGTTGAAAGGTCACAATAAGAGGCATACAATGAGAAAGTAATTGGACACAATTAAACAATGCAAATCATTTTAAAGTGATGCAATGGAAAAAGGCCAGCTATGAGCACCATTAAATGCATTCTTTACGCAGTAATGTCAAAAGTAATAAAAGAAGACATATAACTACACATGTCTAGCAACCAAAAGTATCCATATTCCGCTTTTGGGGATCCATAAGTTACAGTAAATTCTATGTAACGAAATAATCAAAACATTTTCAGGCCAGCTTTTTAATATTACTTTCAGTTTATAATTTTATTTAAGGGCAAGGAATCTGGAATCCTTTGATAATACATACTACTCTATTCACCAAGGACAGCTTTCTGTGTAGATCAACATTTCATTGTGAGCTTTGAAATTGATTAAAAACCTTGTAAGATTAAGCCTTTCATGATATTGATTTTTCAAGAATATGCTTTAGATTGCCCTTTCAGCACACTTAACACTGATTATGCCTGTGTATGTTTTTCATCTGTCTTCAGTGGCCAATGCTGACTGGAGGATTCCAAGCTAATAAAAGTGACGTCTACTAAGCAGCAGCACCCATCCCTCCCCCCTTTCTTTCAATTGCAATTGCACTATGCTGTCTTGCGCCTTTCTTTTCCTGTTCCTTGAGAACATAATTCATTTTTACTTGTTCATAAATAGATTAGGAATTTTTATGGACACAAAAAATTTTTTGAAGCAAAGATTAAAAATAACTTTTTATGCACTAAAAGCACAGATCATTTTCACAATTGAGCCAAAGAATCAAGTAGTTGATATTTTTCCCATTAAAATTCCTTTGCTTTGTGGACAATGTCAGGGCACAGAGAAGGAAAGAGATGGGAGTCTGAATTGAAGCCAAACAAAGTCTTCAGGTAGGCACAAATAAAAGTCTCATTCAATACCCCAAGACAACAAAACCACCACCATAGCTCCTGTCTCAACAATCAAAACCAGAAACAAATCACCAAGAAGCCCCATCTCCTATCAAGCACCAATAACTGTATGAAGACTTTCATTTGTAAACCTAAAACACTGTAGATATGGTAAATATAACAATGAAGAATACACTCACAGATACGACAATGAGAGTGTGACAATTCTAAAGTATAATGGTTTCATCAATATTCAGTGCGCCTGTGCACACATGGGCTAATGAGCACACTCTCATAAATTTGAAACCATTTTATAAATCCAATCAATCCATACTCTAACACAAATGAACCAAATCAAAAATACTTGAAGATGGTTTAAATAAAACACCCTTGCCCACACTCCAAAAGTGACTCGAATACTTACCCTCATTGCACTACATTCTTACACAATGTATTGTTGCTAACACATCTAAATAACATTCTTTACATCTTGAAACAAAAATTATCACGGCTAATAAGAATGCAATGTAGCAACAACAAAAAAAAGACCATGTATTTGAACATATACTGTGGCTATCAGTGGTTTTGTTTTTCTAAGCCATCTTAGGTACATGTAATTTCAACTGTTGTGCATCCTTATTCCTCTTTTAGCTGCAAGTCTTTAAAGTGAAAATGGACCAACCAATTAACTTTAAGATTTGAATTGGCTGATTATAAAACTGTCACCTTTCTGGTGACAGCATCTTTTATGAATTGAATAATTCTGAATTCATGACTTTTATTCACCACTCTTATCTAAAAATGGATAATTTCAAGCCATTCATCACTATATTATTAAAACTGCAGTTCTGAGACCCCACTGTTCAGTTCAAGATATCTTTCTATAATCTGATTACATAGTGACTAAACAGGCACTTAATGAATGATTTGAGAAAATATGAAATATTTGGTCCAACTGACTTTCCGCAATAGTTTTGGGACATTAAAAAATTACCCCCACTTGGACAAAATTACATCTTTGTGATACCTCAAATTTTAATGAATAAAACTGAGTATATTGAAGTTAAGTCTTAAGAAGCTTGAGTAGAATAAAGGACTTTTAAATACCCTTTTCAACAGCTTAAAATCTCTGTCTGATTCACTAAAATCAAAGTAAATGAGACATTTTCATATGAAACTGGTAAAATATGAAAATCAACAATTTTTGGCCGTTCACGTTCAAGCATTGCCATTTCACTGGAACTCACATTTTCCACACTAAAACTATAATCAAGAAGTGTCCGTAGCTATTAATCCCTCCCCCTCCACTGGATACACACAATGAAAGAAGACCTCAAAAATGCTCATCAAGGGGAAACAAAGGTTAAGACGACTTACTTCCAGGGGGTGGTGGTTGGCCTGTGGTTTAGGCAAAACAACAAAAATGAGCATGAAAACAGAGTTTTCTGACACATTCATCCTCAAAGACAATTTGGAAAATCTAAATCTGAAATTTAAACCAACCAGAGAAGGAACAATTATAGAAAGAAGTGTCCTTTAGTATCCTGTAAGAAGTGTTCCTTGGTGCTGTATCCCTTGACAAGAGAACTATCCTAAACAGGTTTTGTAAAGAGGTAGACACTCTCCACACCCGACATCTTTTAACAATCTATCACTACACTTCTGTAGATCATCACAAATACACTGTATTTGTTTTCTTCTTTACATCCTTAAGTTCTAAATTATAACAAATTTGTCATGTAAATAAATAAAAGCAATACTCATCATCCAGGACATTTTAAAAGGAATAAATATGTTTCTATTTCTGATATTCGCATAAACATTGACAAAAATTTGTCATAAATAATCTCAGTTCCTTGATCATTCAAGTCTCATCAATGGACACAAAGGATATTACAAATGCCCACACGACATTCACCTAGAAGACAGTAAACACTACTCTCTACATAATTAATATAAGTAATGTCCATCTACAGGCACGGCTGACGTTTCTCACAAAATTGTGAATGTTGAAGAAATAATGAAATTAAATGCTTAATTCACACATACAACACAGAATTCCCAATATGTTAATAGATACTTAGCATATTAATATTGTACTTATCCCACCCTTATAAAATCCTTTATCCTTTCCAAGTCTTTGCTATTTATTCTAGGGAACCATCTAAAAGCACAGTAAAGCTTATGCTGGCTTGCTTCATTCCAAAGACATAGATCCAATAGTTTTGGAAAAAAAATAGAAAAACTAATGGGGTGAATTTCTTATGCATCACACAAAAGTGCAGTTTCAAAACAACAAACAAGGCTGCCCAAGATGGCAGGGCAGTGCTTATCCCACTACTGGTGTCTGACCAGTTTTAAGCTATTAACAGACCTAGAGAACCAGCTTGAAGAGGCGGCCCGCCTGGATGAGCTTTGCGGGGCCCATCATGCAGGAAAGGGGGCCTGGGCCTCTCTGAAAGGAGCAAGTTTCATCCATAAACCTTAGCCTACAGCTGACAGTCAGCACGCATGGGTGAAATAACACATCCCGGGTTTTAAGGTTGCATTCATAAGAATCTTGACAACATACAATAAAAATATAATGACAATAAAAACGTTTACATTACTTATATACCTATAAAACTTCACTTCAAGCTTTCAAAACTGTGATGATGGAAGTACAGGAAACAAACTGCGTCTACTAAAAAGCTAATTCCATCTATCCTCTTTTCCTACTACACATTCTCAATAATGAGAACAACAGATCACAAGTCAGAAAATTTCCTTGGAAAGGACAAAAAAAAAGAACACAATGGCAGACAGTCATACCAGTTGTGTTAACATTGGTCACTGTTGACAGTGTTACTAAAAAAGTGGACTGGATTAAATTCTTAGTGCTTTTTTATGAGTCCTGAGTCAGTAGCGAAGGAACAAAGAAGGGCTTCTGTACATTTCTTACATCCTGAGTGTGTTCTCATTGGGGGTACAGAGTAGGCCTGCCAAACAACCTCTGCCATTTCAGAGTCGAGAGCTTTGGGTGATGAACATTCCCAATCATTCATATACACAAACTTCAAAGCTGGTCCATGTACCACAAAGTAGACATTTGCCTATTCACACGCAGCCAATAAAAAAAAAAATACAAGCCTCACTTTTTCATATTTCCCCCAGTCTTTTTGGACAAAAAGTGCATTTCCAGTAGACCTAGAATGAGCAATGGAATTGTATGCTTGTTCAGTGGAATCCAAAATGGTAACAAAAGAAAAAAAAGTGATATATTTTCTTAATACGCATCAAAATCAAGACCATGGAGATTATCAAATCCTAAGCTTTATGCATGTCCTGCTGACAGATCAGGGTTCATACCCAGAGATATATGACACTTTCTATCCAGGCCCAGAAAAAGCACAAGTGACACACTTTCAGTATACAACTGCAGCTGAACTTCCACCAACTAAAATGATACATACAGCCAGTGAAAACATATTGGACATACAACTGATATGAAAAAGTAAAAAACAAAATACGTAATTATCTGGAATTTACAAGGGTTAGCAACCATGGCCTTCCCACCCTCCCAGCTAACTCATAGATGAAAGAACGAACCTATGGGTCCAGGAGGTGGTCCTCGCAGGAAGTCTTTAGAGGGCGGGGGCCCTCCAGGCACAGGAGGCCTTCCTGTAAACACAAAAGAGGAAGCTAGGGTCAGAGGTGACTAGTCACCAACAAGACTTCGACACAATAGCAATATGGGGCTACAAGGCATTACAGAGTATTACAATTTTCTCTACTTGCTGTAACGCACCCATGTTCATAATTTATGTGGGTTTTTTCAACCAATTAACCCTTAAACTGCCATTTATCAATTGAAGGATTATTCCCTCAGTGGCAATTAATACTGGACATATTTCACAAAAATGGGTAGCTCACTAAAAACATTCATAGAAATTTTATTTGAAGAGATAGATGATAAACAAAGAACAAAAGTTGTTTGTTAGTGAATATACTGTACATTGGAAGTGTTTTTACACACACACAAATTTCAGGTGATGGTTGTGATGTCATGATGATGATGTAGAATATAAGAATCTTTATAGATAAAGAATGAAGTCTTAGTAATTTGAAAGTAAAATATGTTTAGAGTCTTAAGTTTTGATCATTATAAGTATATGTATATTCTACTTTGATAGTGGTTCTGATTGTTGTCGCTGCTGTAAATCAGAGTGTTAACCGTTAAATTGCTACAGTCACGCGACGCCACTGCACCTGATGCAAGTGGTCTGAAGGGTCGGATGCGATTAACTTTTCCTCACCATTGTCGTTCGTTTGATCCATGATTAGCCGGGAAAAAAACCTATGTCTAAAAACAATTTTACAAAGTTCAGCGGTTGTGCATCGATGGGTATGAACATATTCGCTTGTTTAGAGCTGTGTGTCGGGTAAAATGAATCATGGGTTCCATATCTAGATCTAGATATCTAGATATAATTGTAGCGCAAACTTATTCAATAATATAATATTGTCACGCAGTGGAGCAATCGATCGAAAACCTTCAAATTCATCTCCACTATTATCATTATTATCGTCTGATGACATAAACATTGAAGCGATATTACTGTCAGCGTAAACCGCGTCCTCATCACTAGGCTGCCATATTTACGATCAACAATTCAAACTCGTATAGTAAATCCAGCAGTGAAGCTATTTTTCATGAATGACACATCAGTTTAAAGGTCGGCAAATCAGCATTCAGATAATGCATTTAGTGCGGAGATACGAGAATTACTGTAGGTAGTTCCGGATTAAATGACAAACCCTCACAGTGACCAGAAGCACAACCGGTAGTTCATTCTTAGGACCCAATTTTCATGACTAAAGGCGAGACCGGCAGTTTAAGGGTTAAAAAGTAAAACAAGAAATATCAGAGGCCCCATTCTACAAACTATAAGCCTCAACACAACTCATTGTCCTGAAGAAAATGATTGAGATCATTTTCAAGTGAGCTTTAATCACTAGCTAGGTTGGGTCATGTTTGAATTTTTTTTTTACTAATGTCTAGAAGGATAGGAATCCATCCTCTTTTCCACAAGTTGATTGTGGTTTTCAAACATTGATATTACTTCCAGTTCAAAGTGTATTTTCAGAAAAACTACCACACACCCTAATCACAGATTTGGAAAACCATCTATAAGCCACTGCAGCAGCCTATGCCATCATGAAGTCATGCAAATTTTGATACACGGATTACAGAGAGTAAAATCAATAAATACAGCCCACTTCCCACTGTGAAGGGTTCTACCTGGTCCCCGATCCCACTCTGGTCTGGGGGGTGGTCCCCTTGGGTCTATTGGGGGAGGGGGTCCCCGCAGGTGTGGTGGTGGCATGCCAAGCCTTGGTGGAGGTTGCTGCATGCAAGAGATAAAATTCATCAAATTAAAACAAGATAGGAAGCTGAATGAACACACGATTTTTTTGAAAAAAAAAACAAACAAAACTTAGATTCATGAACAGAAATAAAATAATCCATAAATAAATGTGAAGTCTTGTGTCACAAAAGCTATGCAGAAAATGTATTTTTGCCATTAACAAACAAAAACTTCTATGAACACTAACGCAAACCAATCTGTAAATAGGTTAGCAATTTACCTGAACCAGCAAAAACCCTTCTTTTAACTTTGTAACTTATTAAAATTCGAAAAGATCGTATTTTCAAGTGAAAGTAACTTGTGATAGATAAAACAATATAGATCCTCTTGTACCCCTGCCTAAAAGGCTCTCTCCATTACCAGCTTTGTAGAGAATTATCAAATACACACATGACTGCCAGTGGTAAGCAGGTTTCAAACAGATAACTCACATCTATTCTTGGCGGAGGTCCACGTGAGCCTAAAGGTCCAGGCTGGCCTGGTCTTGGGGGGATAGGTGGCATCCCCGGTGGAGGACCAGTCAGAGGGGGCAGTGCGCCAGGTGGGGCAGTAGATAGGTAGTCACTGCAGGCGCGGACCAGCTCTGAGGGTGGGAGGACATTTTAAGTGGTGGTGAGTTAGGGCAAACAGGAGCTACCCTTAGAAAAAGCAAATCCTGAGGCTTTCTATGTTTCAAAATTATGATCTTATTATTAGACGAACAGTATGTCTAAATGATTAGAATATCAAAAGTGATTACAAAGTATTGTTGTAATCTAGGATGTAGAATGCAGATCCTACATTTCAGAGTTATTAAAACCAAGTCACAAAATTGTGACATTGTCTTCGCCTGACAAATGTACAAAAAAAGATCATCGTATGTTTCGATTCAGTGTTATTGTTACCCAACAAACACAATCTCAAGAATTCCACTCTTCTAAATAATGTAAACATTTCTGGCAATAATATCAATATAAAGCATTATTTTCTATAAAATGAAAAATGTCTTTCACTTCATTCAAACTTTTTGCATAAACTCATGACAATGTCAATTCATAAAAATTAAAAAATTTTTTTTTTTTACGTATTTGTGCTTCTTCTTAATATACAATAAAGCCCTCAACAATGGAAACCTTTGTAACGAGAAAAAGACCTTAAAATGTTTCTACTAAATTTATGACAAAATGAAAAATCTGCTACAAGTCCTAGTGAGACACGAATAAAACAGTCAAAATTATAGAGACAAAGGCAGGTCGATGTCGGCCTACTACAAACTTACGAGCAAAGTTGCTGATGGGTGGAGCCGAGCCGCGAGGAGGAGGACCAGAGACAGGTGGCACTCCTCCTCTAGGAGGTGGTGGCCCATTCAAGCGAGGAGGGAAATTTGGACCACTGGGAGGTCCACTAGAAGGTGGACCCCGCTTATCTGAGGAACAGAAAAAACAATTCAACAACATATGATAATGTATGCGAAATGAACCGAGAATGGTCACTTCCAAAACTTCTTCTAAAAGTAATCAAATGTGTTAAGTTAGCATTGTGCTTCTTTCTCATCATATCGCTTTTCAATCAGCTTACTTTATAACAGAGATTAAATCTAAGTTTGATGACACCCGGAGCATCATTTTTGATAGCCTTTCCTCTCTTGATCATGCAAACACAGCCTTAAGGAATCTCCACACTGTTCACTAGAATCTGCAAATGTAAGTTACCGCCAATGAAAACTCAACACCTCGACCAAGACATTTCAATATTCCATGTCCACTTTCCACGAAAGTTGCAAAGAAGTGCAACAAAACCCATAAAATAAGAAAAGCTGCTGTACAGGCATTTTTTTCCCCTGTAAGAAAAACATTCACAGACTCACCATTCCTGAAGTTTCCATTAGTGTTCTCTCCACGTGGAGGTCCCCGGTCATCCCGTCCTCTATCTCCATCCCCTGGCCCACCTCCGCCTGATTTGCGAGCCTGAGCCTCAAACTGGTTCAGGGCCTGCTTGGTGAAATGACTGACTTGCGGAATCTGGCCATGAAGTTCTTTACGAGGAAGTCGGTCAAAGATTGTGCGTGATGACTGCTCTGAGCCCACAATGATCAGGGCAAAACTATCAAAGAGTGATTGGGGTAGGGAAAAGGCGTTCATAATAAATAGACAATGTCACTGCATTTTAATCATCACTCATCACTTTTATCTTGTCATCACAAATGTAAAAACTACTTTATTTTCATTAATATGACAAGTCCTCAGAGAAATGTAGTTGTGATTTTGTTATTTTGCTATAGCAGTATACATCTACATACAAAAGTATAAATAAAAAAATTACTACTTTTAAATAAAACAATATTTTCAAAACAAATAAAAAAAACATACCCTAAAACAGGATGCAATATGTAGAGTCAAAAGACTTCCATTACTCACCCCTTGGACTGACCATTCGCTCGATTTTCATAAAATTTAATCTCCAACAAGTCTGATACTCCAATAGAACTCATTGCATCTGTGAGGTCCTGATCTGTCGTCCACTGTAACAATACACACAAGAAACAAAACCATGGAGTAGTGTGTCTCGATTAAATGCATCATCAATAACAACATGGTAATAAAATGTCCAATCTATTAAGATTCAAGCATGCTAAATTGAAAATAAAAATTGAATTTGATTTGTAAAAATATGAAACTCAGATGGACTTACCCATGTCAGATTTCCAATGTAAAGCATGTGCTTCTTCCCAGTGTGTGTTGATGCTGAGGTGGAGGATGGCATGGAAGTGCTGTTGGATCTTGAAGGAGGCTTGCTGGCTGCTGATGGCCGATCCATGGGCTGGGAAGAAAGAAGGCCATCCTTAGACGTGAAGCTAATTTTTACGCTCAGTTCCCCATAATATTAAAGGTGTTTAACATTCCCAATTCTTTAAACTTGTACTTTTATTTTCCTTTACATTGCTATGTTGTGCTTAACTAAGACTTTTTGTTGAAGGATTTGTGGCTCCCCCAAAAAGGGAAATTCGACACTGAAGTTATACTTTTACTTTGAGACATCTTTACCTTACCAAAGAAGAAACAGCATTCACAAAATACATGTTTTATTTGCTATTTTTTTTCCCAGCAACGAAAACTTAGTTTCCTGTCATATTCTTAGAAGAAAATTGAATCTATGAACCTTTGAAACAGAGTAAAAATATAAAATATACAAAAATCATTTAAATTACAACTAAAATGAATGAGACTGATAATTAGGTCTTTTATTTGATCCACTTCAGAAAAGAAGAGACTGTTACCAAGCAATGTTTTTTCTGTTCTTTCTAATGGACGTTGATCTGACACAACATATATATCATTACCTCCACACTTGAGCGAGACGAGGAGGCTGTGATGACATCATCATAGAGATCTCCACCAGCACCAAAGTCTGTTTCCTGGTTAAAAGAAGAGTAGTAATATTCATAGAGATCAAATGTAAACTGTTAACATTGATAAACAGAACATTGTTTACATATCACAATTAAAATACATCCACAAGGCAAAGCCTTGGTTCCAAATTCTACTGGCACACAATATCAGGAGCACCACTGTAAAAAAACAACTATATATTTACACAGAGAGTGAAATTATAATGATTATAAAGCAAGTCAAATTGATTATATTTTATATAATAATGGGCTCAGAAAGATGATTTTCAACATAACGAAGAAAAAAAATACTTTCATTATTGAAGTGTCTTGGGATGGTATACTGCATCATCATTTTTTTTGTTGCTTTATTTGAAATTCAACTTAAAATTAGCCAAACCTGCAGCCACATAATGCAAAAGGCCACTTTATTTGATGATATGGGAATGAAAGCCAAACGTTGTGAAATTAGGGTATTGTGGAAAAAATATAATGAACGAAATGCCATGTGAAAATATATTCCATTATTTCACCAACAGAAAATTGTATGTGACTGATAACAAAATAGTCACACACCTGGGCCAGAAAGCATGAGTTTATGAATCCTGGGACTCTGCGGCTGAGATTGGGTGAAAAAAATCGACTTCTGATAAAATCGGAGGGAAAAGGTCAGGGAGGCTAAGGAGAAGTGTCGAAGGGACTTGACGAGCTTTAAATCTATCATTAAAAGGTTAAAAGCGAAATGGACATTTTCAGATTTTTTGGGGTAATTTTTTACTTTTCGCTTTTTCTCACTAAAGAATTATTTCTTCCACATTTATGATCATTTACATATTCAAATTTTGTCATTATATTTTTCAGCGAACTACAACAATATATAGATCTATGTTGCGAAGTATATTTTTTTTTAAATAATTTTTTGGGTCATCCCTACCCCCTAATATTTACACTGACACAGACATGGGAAAACTGTAAAAACCATAATTTTTCTTTCCCTTTTAAGGCGTTGGAGAATGTATTATAAGTCTTATTATAAGCCCGATAATATGCTGTGAAAGTATGAAGAAGATTGATTGGTAAATGTAGAAGAAATAAGTCACACTCACTTTATGTCATTTTTTCCAATTTGTTGACACTTTTTCCTGCTAAGAGCCAGTCATTGTTAAAAAGATCACTTATCTGTCCGTTTTGTCATTCTCAACGATACTAAACATTATTGTTTCATAAAGTTACTAAATATAAAATACTGACTTAGCCTACCATAAATGGCACTGGGTACCACTGAGCAATATGTCGCAAGATATTTCTCAGTGTGTCTTCTCCAGTCTTTCAGTTAATTTCTCTCCACATAAACTTATCTAAATTTTAATGTATGTGATTTCCATGTCGAATGTGTAGACACAGATAGATCTAGGCCTATACTTAAAACATTGCTTGCAATTCTTCCAGCCGTCAAGTGTCATAAGTCATAAATCTGACACTTTATCCTACTGCAGTTTTAGTTTTTTTTCTTAACTTCAAACAAGACAGGAATTGAGTCTCTGATGTTTTTTTTCCTTTCAAAGAGCTTCGTAGGTGCATTAGGTGTG
>JBDFRD010121041.1:0-12965 GCA_039654405.1 Bullina lineata
GGGGGGTGCTCCAGGAAGGTGTGGGTGTTCCCCCCCCCCCCCCCCCCCCAACTGAGTTGCATTGTTCTATTGCAAACATCATTTTTCTTTGAAATCCGTCTAAGAGCCCACTCGGGCTAAGAACATGGTCATCATGTCTCCCGAGGGGCAGGATCTTAGGCGGAGACCACTTTATTTCCCTTACTTAAAGGAATGATGGAAGGTTTGATAGCTTGTTCAGAATAAATAAAATTGTAACTCTAGTCTAGTGAAAAAAGAAAGCCTCAATTTTTCCAATAATTAAGTTTCAGACAGAAAGGAAAGATTCAAGGTTAAATGGCATTTTGTCATTTATGGTGCTGTGGCCAAATTATCAGGTTGCAGACTTAAAATCAGAAGATCATGAGTGAATCCTGTGTCGTTCGGAAAGACATTGTAACACAATTTTTCCTCCTTCCGCTCAAGTGGATTAGTGTGTGGTGAGGAAGTAAACATACAGCAGGCTAGTTTTCTGCCTAAAAGAATGATCTAGTGTCTATTCCAGGCCATGCTAATGTGCCAGGATAAGATTTTGGGCTCTTTTTTGTCTAAAGGAACTTTAGTTGAAAAGCATGTTGCTCAGGATGTTATATTACATTAAGTCAGTGTTTCATTCCCTATAACTTTGCTCTATTTTGATGAACATCTTGAACCTCCCATACCGCCTCTGTTTTTGTTTTCAAACACAATAATCCTATACTGTAGCCTTTTTGCACTGAGTGGTGTGCACTTTTTGGGCAACTGATTGCTGTGCGAATAAAGACTCTCTTTATCTTGATATTGCTCCCCCAAATTGGCTCTGTTTTATTAACAAAAAAATAATGTTGCAAAATATTTGCCAGTAGACTTTAAAATAGAGATAAATAATGATAACGTTAACTTGGAATATGTTCACTGAGAAAAGAAATGTAAGGATCTTTGTTCTAAATAAGGACAGTTCTAAAGAATGATCAACGTTATTGCTTTTCCATGTCTTTTATAACAATTTAAAGCTATATATTTCACAAACTGAGGATATGTTTTCTCTCTTCTATTTTTTTCCCCTCCAGGTGAAGTCAAACATGAGGCTGTATTTATCTTTAAGCCTTGGGACTTTGCTGCTACTTTTGGTGAAAGTTTCATTTTCAGACGCTAAGCAAAAGCCTATCAACATTGCACTGTCTGGCAAGTGGAGTTCCACGCCTTTGATACTTGAGACAAGGTTTGTACAATTTAATTTCTAATAAAAATTGTTTTAAAATCTATATTTAATTATTTGCCCCTTGGCACTAATTTTAATTAGTCACTGATTAGCCCCTTTTCGGTGTCAGTCATCTCAATGTCCTTTTGTAGCTCCCTTTTTGTAAACAGAGGTGTCACTTTTCCGGCAATTACCGGAATTCAGGCTTTGGCAAATCTACCGGCAATGTTCTGATATCAGAAGATTTGCTGGTAAAAGAAAAATCCGAAACATTTAAACATATTTAAAGTTCGAGTTTGTATCATAAGCCACTTTTGACTTTGTCTTGAACTTTGACTTTAATTCGTCGTCATGCAAAATGATTAGGTTTTGGTGACAGCTCTGTGTAAAATCTCTCCCATCCTCTTCTATAGTTAAAAATGTGTATTCTGTGAGTGCAACAAATAAAATACCATTCAGTCTACACTTGTGCTGAGTCTGCATGTCTTAAAATGTTTATATTTAGAACATTTTAAAATTTAATTAAAATAAAAGTAATTATTCTTTTCTTTTAATGTTTTATTTTGTTATATTATGTGTGTTTCAACATGTATCATTATTTTCATTCTTTTTTTTAGTAGAAGGGAAGGGTAGCATAGTTAGAAAAGAAGCTTCTTTTTTGGATAATAGATTTATTTTGTTTGTTATTCTAGTTTTGAATGATGAAGATGTTCCTTTAGTTTCAGAGTTTAGTTCTGACTAGTACTAGATTTTCATTTCAAATCGATGTAGAAATCGGCTTTCAGTTTCATGGACTAGCAACTCAAACTGTAGAATAGAAGTTGAAAATATACATAAAGAAGGCTTTAACAGTAATGCCTAACAGTGAACAACCAAAGTTGATTTAACAAAAGAACATCAGATTTTGAAAAGTTATCCACCATGACCTCTTAATATATTTGTTCTGTGTAATGTGCAATCACTATTTTTTTTTTCTTAGTGAATTCCTTGCAAAGGAGTCCCAGGAGAAGTTTTGGTCCTTTGTTGAGAGAGTCAACAATGAAGACGAGGATTACATTGAAACAGGTGAGGAAGTGAGACCTTTGAAAGAGAGGCAAAGAGGAAGTACATGGAAGAAGTAATTGTGGAGAATTCATGACGTATTCATTACATAAGTCAGAAAAGGGCTGTATTGTTTTTTATTCTTTCTAAATGATCTTACTGTGTTTTGCAATGTTGGATTAGATGAAATCTTGTCATGGGCTCATGGGGGTGACTGGGTTAATAGTTGTTATAAAAAAAAAAAAAACCGAGCTTAGGTATAAAAAATGTTTGAATAAAGAGGCGTCAAGCGTTACTAGCAGTTTTGCATTTTCTCTACTAATATCTTGGTTTGGATGTATGATATAATGATAGCCCCTAATAGATAAAGATCAGTGCTTCTTCCTGACTGTGTGAGGCATTTCTTCACAGCTTCTGATGAGATTCGCTACATGCTGATCCAGAAATATGCATCAGAGCTTATCTCCCCACTCCAGCTGAGCTTTCTCAAGTTTTCACTTTCACTTCGAGCTTTCTCCCCTTCTATACAAATGTACCAACAGGTAACAAATGGCTTTATAACGTTTAATATTTCAGTTTAATTGTATTTTGCTTTTGATATAAAATTGTTTATAGATTGTACTTCAGGTGACTTGATACATTATAATGCAAAACTCTGAATGCAACAAAAAGATCAATAGAAAAAAAAATCGCAAATAATGTGTTCTAAAAACAAAGCTCTTGCTGTTGTTAGTATCAGTAGTAACTGGATGAAAAATAATTTAATTTGTTTACAATATTTTTTGTTATTATTTTAGTTCTTATTATATAAATCATCCTTAAATATTTCATGAAGTATGAAACATCTTTAAAATCAACTGTTTTTGCAAGTGGATGTAAAAATATGTTCTGCATTTTTCAGTTTTATATCTTTGAAGGAAGTTTCACTGCTGAGAACAAATTCTTATTTTCAATGTTGATTATGGCAGATGCATAACGATATATTCATAATCATTTGTAATTCTTATTTTCATCAGTTAGCAGAACAGCTAGAATTCAAGAATGACTGTGCTGCTTTTATCGAAGTAAATGGTCGCTTCACATGTGACCCTAATGAGCTTCCCGAGCTGTTGACCACATCTGTTACCAGGTACTTTATCTGCTATTAGCTGATAGGTTTGACGTATTGTCTTGTTGCTTAAACGGTTTGGCTTCTTTCATGTAAGAACATTTTAACAAAGTTACTAAGTAAGCTGGTTGTTTTTCTACATCAAGTGAGATACTTTGTTGTGAATAAAATATGAAGAAAAAAAAGAAGAATGAAACAGATTACAAGCAAAAAGAAATTCTAGTAATATTCTTAAGTCAGGTTTTTATTTTTTATTTTTGCCTTTAGCCCGTTCTGTCTTGTTTTTATTGTTTTTAAGCTAGTGGGTTTTCTCTCTGTACAGAATTCAGTCTGTGATTTACCAGTTTGATCACACCTACCCAAGCACTGGACCCAAGTCTGTGGTAGTTGTTTTGTATGGTGAACTTGGGACTAAGGCCTTCCACAAATTTCATCCAGCCCTTGTGAAGCTGGCGAGCAAAGGGGAAATAACTTATGTCTTGAGACACTTTATCAAAGTAAGAGTTTATTGTCAATACCAGTTAAATACTTTTAAAATTGTTAAGAATGTAAAACATTTGATTCTTTGGGGATCCAGACCAAGGTATCTCTGATCAGTATCAAGTGCTGTACCACAGAATCTTTTATCTTGACTGAGAACTTGTTTTTGTTGATAATTTTGTTCTCTAAAGTAATGGAAAAGTAAAAGTGTCGCAGTGAAAGGCCTGGCTGAGAAATGTCAGTTTATGAGTGTTGTTATTCATTGAAGTTACATACTTCTTCAGCATGTGTTAAGGCTACAGCTTCACTATGCCTCTCACATTCATGTGTTTGTTCTAGGTTTTGTAAAACATGAAATTTAATGTTTAAAAATTATTTTATCTTGTTTTGTTGAATGGAAGGGGCTTGTTTGGCTGAAAATTGTCATCATAATGTCTGTGTTTTTTCAATGACACCATTAAACTAGATAATGAAATGTAAGCACAAACTCATCCTTGTCTTTTTTCTATAAATTTTACATTAGAATAAATATTATCATGTGACTGAGTCATAACTGTCTGACTTATCTGAACTCAACTTTCCTAGGAGCCCAGCCAAGAAAAAGTGAGATTGTCAGGGTATGGTGTAGAACTTGCCATCAAAAGCACTGAATACAAGGCCAAAGATGACACGAAAGTGGAAGGTAAACTTGAACTGAGCTTGTAGTGGAAGGAAAAGCTAGTCCATAATGTGTGCAATGGTGTTATTAGCTTCCCTCCCTGTTGGACCTCAGTCTTCATAAGATAAGAGCAATGTATTTCCATGTTATAGAAAATTTGTCTCCAAAATGACTAAAATTAATTCCTGTTGCCTGATATAATTTATAAATGAAAATAAATTTGTGTGCTTTGTAAATATTTTGATTGGGTTGAATCCTATTTTTATCCAATATTATCACCAACACTTTTTGTTTCATGTACTCTGACTAAATCAAAATGGATAAAGGCTTTTTACAGCAATGAATCATTTTTAGCGCATACATACAGGGCAAAGTTTAGGTCTAAACAAGATTGATATCAAAACAAATGTTGGCCATGTTCAGTGATTGCTACTAATTTACAGGAAAACATTTTAAAATATTATTTTTGCTCTTATGTTTCTTCAGATAAAAAAGATAGTGACTCTGGTGACGATGATGATGAGGGTGAAGAAATTGAAGGAATGGTCTTCTCCAAGTTGAAGTATGTTGGTACCCAATAAGCGCAAACATTTAAGATATGAAAATGAAATACGTTTCTTTTTTTTCTTTCCAGTGAGCAGGGGCTAAGGGTTTAGTGGAATTGTTGGATACATAAAAAGGTTTTCTGCTCTTGTCAGGGACTCGTCGCACTGTATCATTAACTAGAAGTCTCCAATAAGATGTTCGGCCATGCTCATTTCATATGTATGCTTCATATTCCAACAGAGAACTGCATCCAGACTTGAAGCCTCAGTTGAAAGAATTCAGGAATCACTTAATGGACTCGGCTACAGAGCTCACTCCCTTTAAAGTTTGGCAACTTCAAGGTCAGCTTATATGATGTTACAATGATTCATTATGGCTTTTGACTGGCATTGCACCAACAAAACCCTTATTAAATGAAAACTTTTTTGAAAATCAATTTTATTGAAAAAAGAAAGTAATTCTTTATGTTAGAGTACAACTGAAATATCAGTTCAGTTCAGTTATGCCTTTTGGCTCCTAGTGGAGCGTAAGGCCTCAACAACAGCTCTCCACTGCATTCTTATTTTGCGCCGCCTTCTTTACTTCACTCCATGCCTTTCCCAGTACCTTCATTTCTTCCTCCATCAAATGCCTCCAGCTCTTTTTGGGTCTTCCAACCTTCCTTCTTTCCTGTGAATTCTACTGTTGGGCTTGTCTAGTGATGTTGTTTGCTGGACATCTCAGATATTACATACTCAAAAATAATGAACTCACTGTTATAATGACAAGACTCATTTATATTATATTTTATTACATAATTCAATGGCAAGTTTGAAGTTTTGTTTTGACACAGACCTTGCAAGTTGCAACATCATGTGGTATCACCTTGATGAATTGCTAGAGTCAAAGCATCTTTACAGGGATGGGAGGAAAAAGTGGGGTGATAGGGTTATCTGTATCTAAGAGAAGACATGTGACAGGAGGGGGGTGAGGAAAGAAAAGGCCGAAATACCCGCAGCAGCTGTCCGACAATTGACAGTGTGACTGCAGCGTACAAGGTGCCAGGCCTGATATTAGTGCATGTTTGCCTTACAAGGCTTGATCCGATCTAATCTGATGTTGCAGTAGAAAGAAAAATACAATTATGTGGCCTTCCCTGACCTTTCCATCTTACAATAACTACAGTAGATAAAGAATCTGTAATCTCTAGGTTTGCTGTTGAATTCTTGGAACTACCAGTGTCTTTATTTGGTTATTTTCCTTTGATTTGAAAAGCTTGATTTTTATGATTAAAACATAGATGTAGTGAAAAAAACCCAACTCTGTAGTAACCTTGTGCTTGGGATTTTTTCTTTATAACCGAAGTGTACTACAGCTGGTGGAAAAGTTGCAGTCGATACTGCTGATAAGGTTTCCTTCTAGCTTCAATCTTTTTCTAATCTCTAAATTTTTCTCCTTCAAGAATACTTTGAACCAGACGAATAGGACTGTTAAACTCCTTCACATCCTACCTGAAATGCTGTGAACAGTGAACATATACTTTAACTCTTCTTTTCGCATTTCTTCATTTCATGCATCTAATCTATGCTTCCAAAGAGTATTCCCCTGCATGTCTACTTACCACTGTTTTTTTCTTCACTCTGCACAGATTTGGGTTATCAAGCAGCCCAGAAGATTGTATCAGCACCCCAAGAAGATGCACTTCAGTCTTTGCGTGATATCAGTCAGAATTTCCCCATTCAGGCAAGGTGAGTACAGCTGTTGAGATGAAATAATTATCCTGAGTATTTCTAAGATCAGAGAAACTGAAACCTGAAGAGTGTGTACAGAGCATGAGAGACTTATCTATCATCTTTGCACTTGTCTGTTGTCTTCAGACTGTACAGAAAGTAATAGCTATTGATTGCCTGCTTGTTAAAAATTATAAATTGGTTTTATGAATGCATAAAGTATCAATGGAAAAGATCCTTCAGGACCATCCCACATTAATCGAGGAAAGCTATGTTAGTTGGAGGATAATTATGTAGTTAGAAGACTGGCGTCATAGTATGGCAATTTTTTTAAAATAAGTTAAAAAGTCATACTTATTTCTGCTAAGGATGAATGATTACATGACTTTTTACTAATGTACATATTTATTCTCAGTATTTTACTAGTTCTGTAAACTTTAGTGGATTAGGGATCAATAAGAAGGCCAAAAGTAATGTTAGTTTGAAGAAGAATGTTGTATGTTGTCACGATATTGTTTGATAATGTCAGCATGATTAAATTTTTTTTTTTTTTTCAACTTTATCCTTTACTCTTATTTGGGTTTCTTTGTTTACTAATATGAAGCCTTTGTGAAAGATGCAAATCCTATCCATTGTTTTATTTATTTTAATCTTTCATTTCAGATCTCTTGTGAGGACCCAGGTTACAAATGATTTCAAGAAGGAACTAAAAAGGAATCAAGAGGTTTGAATTTGTTGTTTAGTTTTTTGTTGTTTTTTGGTGTGTCATTTCCCTTTGATTTCTCTAAATCATTCAAGCACTTATGAGCTGCTGCATGAAGATATTTAAATAAGACGTGTGCAAAACACCAAAAAACATGTGTGCTGTCCATCACTTATAGCTTCAAGGAAGAAAATGCTATTGTGCTTTAATCATACATCTATATAACATTTATTTATTCTTATTACCAGAGAATACATTATGAAAAGAGCTTGTCTACACTTCTCTTTGTTCTTTTCTCAGGTATTTGAATCACAAGGTGTAGCAGCGGGTGAATCCCTACTCTACCTGAATGGTCTGTCAATGGACATTGAAATCTATGATATCTTCACTCTGCTTGACTCAATGACATCTGAGGCACAAATGGTGGAAGGTCTGCATTCACTGGGCCTCAAGGTTAGCATGTTTATGGCCACAGTAGTGCCAGGATCATCTGTACTTCTACTTGAATAGTGCGTTGAAATGTGCTGTAGATGGTTTGTTGGCTAGCAGGTGCCTGAATGTATTGCATTATTGTGTAATTCATCTGAAAGCAAAGACTTTCAAATGTACTTCTCAGGGTGTGTTGTTTTATGCTCGATAGCTGTATCAATAGTTTGTCAACTATCTAAGGGATGCAAATTATTTGAATATGTTCTGTGAGAGTTGATATTTTATATTATTGTCTGTTAAAATCACTGTTTTACTATTGAGAGGGATAACGGTCCAATACAATTTCAATAATATTTGTCCCTATTTTTTTTTTTTCACATTGGTTATTGGCTATAGGTCCTCAATCTGTCAGCCTTTTATGTTAAAACCATTGTCTTACTATATTTTGTCAATGAATGACCATTATATCTCTGTCATGATTTTAAACTCTAGCTTACCCGAGTGCAAACAGTATTATTTCTAAAATTTATAGCCTAGTTTTGATATGGCTATGCTTTTTGCAAGAATTATATTTTGATTAAGTATGTTCCATTCATTGTAATTGTTATTAAAACTATATTATATTAATTGACAATGTAAAATGCATCTAGCGAAAATAGATCTAAAGGAATGGCAGGGTAAGTCACAACGTTGAGGTTGCTGTGGAAATAAATATCTTATTTAATGCTTTGTAATTTGTTGGATACCTCAGGGCGATAACCTTCAAAAGTTCCTTCAGTTAGACGTGAAGGATGAGGGAGAACTGAGCTATGCTGTGGATATTCGACACTCTGCAGTCCAGGTAGGAAGTGTGGATATGATTCAATATATATAATAAAGACTGACTACTAAATAGACAGATCAATCATTGTCTGTTTTTTTGTTGTAGTATCAATAACTTAATATGAAAACATTCTGGTTCAAATTGTTTTTGCTTTTGGTCACTTTTCTCATTTCTTAAATCAGAAATCTGGTCCTATACTATGGTGCATGTTGAGATCCTGTCCTTTGTTACATCTGTATTTTATTTTAGCTCAAAAAAACATTGACCGATAATTACGTTTATGTTTCAATCTCAGTTAACCTGCTTTAAATGCCTCATTCATTGTTTTCAACTGTGATTTCATTGATCTCTATCTAATTTCTCAGTTTCTGAATGATCTTGGCACGGACAAACGCTATCGCACCTGGCCAAGCTCTGTTCAAGACTTGCTCCGACCTGCTTTTCCTGGAATGTTACGGCATTTGGCCAAGAATTTATTCAACTTGGTAAGCCTTACTCAAATTAATTTACATTTTTATCATGGCATTAAAATATATTGTCTGTTCAGTGATAATCATGAATAATTGTTACGACAATGTTGTTCTATGGGTAAATAATTTGATGTCTTAAATTTACAACCCATACTTTTATCACAGTATAATGGCTTAATTTTTTTTTTGTATTAATTAATAAAGAAATAAATCAAAATAAAATGAAGAAACTAGATAATTATTGAGGTTATTCTTATAAGTATAAATTTTGTACTTTGTCTAACTCCCCCCCCCCGTCTTTAAATTAATATACATATTAATGACAAAAATCCTACCGTTCATGTCAAACACTTTAAGATTTGAAATTCAAGTAATGATGTTGATTCTTTGAAAATGAATTCTTGGTTCTTTTCACATAGATAGAATCTGTGTTTGCTTCACAGAAACACCTGTGTAACCTACATCTTACTACCATACATCATCTGACTTCCATCCCATTTGTGAGGAAATTTGTCCCTCATGCCATCCATCAATTCAGACCTCTCTAAGCAATGATGCTTTTTCATACTCCTCATTTCTTCTATTATTCTTCATACCATTCAGACCCTGGATACCTACACCATCTGTCATTCCTGCTAGTCCTTTTTAGTTTATTATGCTCACATTCCATTTCAGATATTTGTGGTGAACCCAGTCGATGATGACAGTAAAAGACTCTTAAAAATGGCTGAAGCATTCTATGTGCACAAGGCTCCACTAAGGTGAATTAGAATGTAGAGTGTGTGCTGTTGTGCGATAAATTGTCAGGCAATTCTAAATCATTATTTGAGCAACGCTTACAATGCTAATATTTTTCATTATTTGTATATTATGTGTTATAGATAAATTTGATCTGAATTAGTGAAAAGTGAAACCTCTAAAACAAGAATTTTTTAAGTTTAAAAAAAAGTTATAAGCTTGAAATAAAAAGTACTGTATTCGGACAGGCTTTCTATAGTTCCCCATTTACTTGGTTTGAGTGAATGTTTAACATTCATTTCATTCTGATGGCAGGCAATGGCGAGCTTGGGCCCAACTTATTCTAGAATTTAGTGTGATGTTTGTTTATTTTAAATGTGTTAGTGCTGTTTTCCCATGTCTTAACTCTCAACTGGAGAACAAGATATATTAATACTCACAGACTGGAACAGGTTTCATACTCGATGATCTCAAGTTAAGAGTCTAGCAACTATATGGATGGATATTGAAGTCAAGTGAAATGTTTTTAGGTATGAAATTGGATGCTACCAACATATTATGATGAGAGGATGTCATTTCAGTGTGCTATACAAATGAGCTGCTTCTGTTAGTGTTGTAGTGGTAATTCTGGCTAATTTCTTTTGCTTGTTTTAGGCTAGGTATTGTGTTCGTCACTAATCCGGATCGCAAGGCTACAGGACTGACGGATGCCAGTGTGGCAATGATCCGCGCTTACACCTTTATCTCCATGGATCAGAACTCGCCTTCAAAGGGGCTCTCCTTCATCACAGATGTGAGTTGAGAGGAAGTCAGCCTGTTCATTGAAGTCATTTATACTGATCACGTGATGCAACAATGTACAGATGTGTTATTGTGTTATAGATTAATGTTGCATATCTACCATATATAAGTCATAGTTCCTATCTGCACATGTAAATATGCACACCTTCACACACAGTGCAGTCATTACTAAGAATACAAAAGAAAGTATTTGTGTTATTGTTAAATGTTTTAAAAATATTCTTTTGGTTAGACAGATAAACTGATTAAAAAAAAAATTGCATGCATGTTCTAATACATTTACGGGGAATTATTTTCTTATAGCATATACTTTTATAGAAATTAAATCTTTTGCTGTATGTTTTTGCACCTAGGTCTATGAGAAGATTGGAGTCAAGGAGATGACAGCTGATGCCATTATAGCTGAGTTTGCTCTGCAATATCCAGGAGAAGACAGAGATCTGGTGTTTGGTGACTCAGATGATTACGATGATGTCAGAAAGGTGAATTACCTTGATCCCAGTGGTTTGGACTTTCTTAATATGTCACTGTAAGCCAAAGAAAAGATTTTGTTGATGGTGCCACAGAGGCCGAATGGTTAGAGTGCTGTCTTTCAATCTAAGGGTCTTGAGCTTGACTACAGGCAATTGTATTGTGTCTTTGGGAAATACATTTACACTATTTTTTTCTATTCCCACCCAGATGCAAATTGTGCACTGACATATTATGCTGGGGAGTAAGCCTACATTAGACTTGTGTCCTGTCCACAGAATAATGTACAAATATTCTGTTCTGCTTCATGCTATCAAAAGCAGGATAAGCTCTGGCTATGGACGTCATAGACCTTCAAAGGATTGCACTTTTTATTTTACTTTCTCCATGAACACGAAAAGCATTGGGGCTGTCCTCTTTCATCCATCAACCCAGTCATTGTTGAACCTTATCTTTTACAGGCAGGGAATGACTACATCTCTCGCTCTGGCCTCAGCGGTTTGCCACAAGTTCTGGTCAACGGAGTTCCCTTGGAGCAGGACCAGGTGAAAGGAGATGCCTTTGAGGAGACTATTGTGATGGAAGTACTCAAGCAGACCCAGGTCATACAGACTGCTGTGTACAAGGTAAAGCCACTTACTCAATACACTGGCACCACAGTGAACACTATTTTAAAAGCCCCTTAACAAGACCTTGACTATCAGTATCATATTGGATGATAAGAGTGTTTTTTATGCTCCTTTACGCTCTCGATTTATGCTCCTTTACGCTCTCGAATTTGTGATATGAAAGAATCATGCGTTGAAAAGCTCATCATTTGCTTACTCCTCAGGGAGAAGTGACAGACAACACAGATATCCTGGAGTGGTGGATGGAGAGGGATAATGTCCTGCCTAGGCTCAACTCCCGTGTTCTGACCTCACCGTCACTGCGCTTGGACTTCACTGGCTCCATGGGTTGGTTGGAAACCTGGACCACCAGACTTTCCTAACTTCCGAATCTGTCTGCATCTCTTATTGTCCTTCTGGTTTCTTTCAATCTTTTTTGTATTCCATAGTCATCTAGTTTCCTTATCCTATTTTCTCTCTGTCTGTCTTTTCTTTTTCTCTTTATTTTCATCTTATACTTTTTTTTATAATGTACTTATGTATTATCATCTTGCTAGCTCTTGGCAAGGAATAGTCAAATACTTTTTTTTAGTAAACTGAACTGAAGTTGCCTTCATTTCTTCATGTTAAAACCTCAGGCAAAGATGCAATCAAGACATCGGCTTTAGCCAAGGAACTCGCATCTAGAGACCTGACCTCTGCATTAGCAGACAGTCTTCACTACATAACCAAGAAAGGTGGGTATTTAGTAGACGACTTACGTATGTACAATATAATTGTGGAAACTTAGAATTTAGCTATGGGAACAAACCATAAGATATCTGTGTTAGCTACTGAAACCAATCATTTTTATTTTAACAGACATATTGTTATGAGAGGTATTATAAGAAATGTCTTTCATTGTCAAAAGATATACCTTGAACAAGGGTTCTGTAAGTTTTCATGAATTCTTTTTTAATTACTTTCAATCAATCGCTGAACAAGGTGGCGCAATGGTCAGAAGGTTAGAACGTGAGAGTCCCAATCCAAGAGTTCTGGTTTGGACTCCAAGATCGAGTGTGTTGTGTCCTTGGGAAGACACTTTACACCATTTTTTCCTCTCTCTACCCGGGTGCGAATTGGGTACTGGCATATTCTGCTGGGGAAGTAAACCTACGACAGACTAGCGTCCTGTCTAGGAGA
>JBDFRD010121152.1:0-12965 GCA_039654405.1 Bullina lineata
CCACTTAGTTGCTCTAAGTGTTCAGTAATGTCCACAGAAACATAGGATGATGACTCTTTGATGGGCATAAAGTCTAAGTCTTCTTTTAATTTGCCTGAATGACGAAAGAGAGATTTGACTGCATTAAAATAATGAAGTCTAAATCAAGAAAAAGAAAACAACAAAACTTGGCTATCACATAACTAATCAGCAGGGCTGCGCTACTATACATTGTTTTTAGCATTATTTACACATTGTGAATAATACTCTGCTTTGGAAAAAAAAATTGGCATGCTTATTTTTTACTTGTATGTGTTGCAAATTGTCGACATTGACAGATTTATAACAGGGTATGGTTGTGTATTCAACACTCTCACTCACAGTTATTGCACATCCAATCTGCTGGGATTGTGAGTTTTCACAAACACTAACCAACTCTATCAAATAGACGCACATACGAAGAGAATGTCATATCGCAAAAGACAAAAAAATAAGTAAATTATCATGATTTTACACATTCAATGTGGGGGTGGCACGGTGTCAGAATGGTTAGAGCATTGGACTCCTAATCCAAGGGACCAGGGTTTGAATCAAGGAGGTGATCATATTGTGTCCTTGGGAAAGACAGTTTACACCATTTTTCCTCTCCCCACCCAGATGCGAATTGCGTACCGGGTATTCTGCCAGGGAAGTAATCCTACGACAGATCTGCGTCCAGTATAGGAGATGAAGTAAAAATCTAAAACTGGGATAAGCTCTGGCCTTGAAGGAACTTACACATTCAATGCCAACATTGTATACACTACTCTTGATTAAGATTTACCCATGGGCACTGTGTCTTCCTCATCGTCACTGAAACAGGCGTCTGGCAGATTGTTTTCCCCCATGTGGTTGTGGCTTGTTTCCATATCCATGTCATCTTTAACCACAGAGTCATCTTTCACTGCTGAAGTTTGAAACATACATATTATATATGTGGCATTTGTTTCACAAGCACTTACATGGAATTGTTTTCAAGTATAATGCATGATTCACTGTGAGGAAAAGTGCTTTTTTCTTTCTTTTTACAAGATTTCTTGTTTTCAGTTTACATTCTTCAGACTATTTTCAACACCATACAATGCGATGGTTAAAATTTAGTTAATTATATCATTATATAACTTGAAATCTGTACTTTATAGATTTGTTTTGCTTATATTTCATATTCTTACCACTTCTTTTTAAAAATAAAGTTGTCATTTCACATGCAGTGCTTTGACATATTGATGTACTGGTATTTGTAAATGATACAATTTTTTTTCCTCATTGCTTGGCACGTGAAATAAATAAAACAGTGGAACAGTGAATACGAGGATTTTAAAATCATAATTCCAAAATAATACAAATCAGAGAAATCAATACCCGTTGTCAAAAATTGTCCAAAATTAACCAGAACATGAAAAAAAACAAACAAAGAAAAATAACGAAATGTATAACTCCTAACTCAACAAAGCAAACCAGGATATCATTCTTTCACAAAAGAGATACCTTTGTCTTTCACATTTGGACTAAAAGTTTCGAAGATCTCTTTCAAGATTTCATTCTTACAATCTGCACTTGGAAGTGATACTTGTTGGGCGTCTTTGTCAAAATTACTACCTTCTTGACTGCAAAACTCAGTGAAGTTTTCCCGTAACAAATTTCTCAGTTCTTTGTCCAGCTTAGGGTTGTCAAAGAGTGGAGAAAGGGACCTGAATGAAAACAAAACATAACATAAATCAGGAAATAAGACAATGACATGAAATCAATTAGATTATTCAATTTCAGAGGTACAAACATTGGAATGATTTACGATAACACAAAATAATTAGCATGACATTATATGTTTAAAAAATACACTTATTACTTAGCTCAAGAATGTTGAAAAATATGAAATGTTATAGAGTTTGAAATTATCAAGTTAGTACTTTGGTTTGAGAAGTTCTTATTATCAGCATAGTAAAAAAAATTCAGAAGAGTGATGCAGACAAGAAACCAAAATGTTTTGTTTTGAGGTCCAGCTATTGTATTGTTATTTCCAATTAGTTCTAAAAATTATAATGAAAAGATAAGAATTAAATTTTGCAAAGAAAGAAATAAAAATTGCATGTTTGAGAAACTATTGAACTTACTGAAGCACTCGTTTGTCAAGAATAGTGCGAAGAGCTGTGAAGATTCCCGATCTAACTTGGACAGAGTGGGACAGACTAAAGTTGTTCATGATCTGTATATAAAACAAAATCATTCACAGATAATTATAAATCTGTATAGAAACATTTATTTCTTATTTTAAGCAAACTAAACTGACAAATTAAATTATCATTAAGTTACACTAAAATATCATGATTTACTATTCTTAACATTGCATACCAAACAGGTAAAATTATGCAGCTCTCTTCTGTTATAAACCCATGATGAAATGCTAGGACTTCTGGACTCCTCAGTGGAAAAAATAAATGAACTCAACGATGGGAAATCAAACCTCATTGCTCCACATAATAAACCACACCGTCTTGAACTATACTTCAGTTATACATTGTTAACACCTTAGTGACTGGCCTGACACTGACACTGGATCTTCTTAGTGCGATGAGCCACGTACATGGTTTTCCAGTAAAGTCCTTATCACTTCCAAAATTTTTAAGTCAGCACTAAGAGGGATAAGTTTGAAAAAAGTTGGAGCAGTTTAAATTTTGGCCACCCCAAACGCGAGAATACTCAACAGTGGTCCGAAAGCATTGACCAACATTTGCGAGTATTCTCGTCAGTGGTCCACAAGGTGTTAATCATTTAATTTGGATTAGAATGGAATAATCCATAAATAGCTAAATATACATGACACCCTGATCTGTGACATTTGAGTTGGAAAGACACAAGTCATCAATCCTCATGGACAACACCGTCTTGAACTATACTTCAGTTATACATTGCTAATCATTTAATTTGGATTAGAAAAAAAGCGTACATAAATGAAAGAAAAATACTGAACAAAAACTACATTCCAGAATTAGGAAGCTCTTTGCACCGCTTACTTATCAGAGTAGGAAGCAATGCAATTTATGAATATTGCAAGGCAGCTGGTTCCTTTAACTGTTGGTACTTTTGGAAAGCTTTTATTACAATACATTCTTACCCTACACATAAAGTCCAAGAGAGTGGCAGTGATGGCGGGGTGAGGTCGCATGGAGTGATACATCACCAGCACAGCTGGTTCTGTTGAAAACACAGAAAGTAAGAAAACTCATTTTGAGTCATGATAAACTAGCATAAAATCAAATGACCAATAACTGTACAATCAGATGAATTTTCTCTATGATAAAAACACCTAAATGCCACACGGCCCAGTGTTTCAGGGTTGACATACCTATGTTCATTATGCTGTCTCTCTCAGGATCAAAAAACAACCAGTCATAAAAGAGGGCTAATTTTGCATCAGATGCTGCAACATTTGACTGGAAAAGAAGAAAGAAATCATAAATGTAATTTTTTAAATATAAAGTAGAGTTTTATAAATATTAAGAGCCAAAGCAGAAAAATCAATTCATCAGAACACCATAAAAAAGTTTTCACTAGATATGTTACAAGCAATGTAAACTGATTGGCATGAAGACATGCAAAGCAATGTTGGTGTTATAATGAGAAGAATTGTTTGCCACTAGCTATAGATCAAACTTACTTTACACACTTCAAATTTATAAAAAATAAACTGAATGCCAGTGACTTACCGTACACGTAGTTAGTAACCAACCAATCACAGCCCAACGGGGGATGATATCTGAACACAAGAGCTCATTGGATGGATGGAATACAGCACATATGTAGCGAATCAAATCACAGCGAAGTGACTGGCTCTCTGGTGTTGACAGGTACTTCATAAAAAGGAAAACAATTCGGTAGAGCCACATCAATGTATTTTCTAAACAAAAATGATAACTAATAAACATGTTGCAGAAATCAAGACTGCTGGCCTGTCGTGGGCAAAGCTGAAGAGAGATGCCCAAAACTGAGACCGATGGAAAAGTGTTCCTTTGGCCCTATGTTCCTCCAGGGATACAGAGGCATAAGTAAGTTAATAAACAGGTTGAAATTCATTTAGCAGAGGACAAACACCAAAAATGACTAATGATATAATAACAAACCCTCTCCACGAACTAGAGGATACATTAAGTGTTTGACTGTTCTTACACCACTTTGTTGTCAGTTCAACTTTAATATCAGTTTGCTCTTACCTGTCTCTGGAACCAGTCTTGGTAACGTTTTTGATTTCCAAATCTGACCTGGATGAAGACATAAGAAATGGCTCAACTCAAGTAAGCTGTTTTAAACTTTATGACCATAATTTATTTAACTATTAACATTATCTATCTTTTCATGTTATAGATTTATGCACCAGCTAAATCTTTTCCGATGAAATCACAGTGTTTTTTTCTTAGCATGTTGAAGAAATAATATGCTTTCTGTCAATAAAAAAAAATGACTCACTTATGCATACATTTTTTTTTATGTATGTAGTATCCTGTTTTACTAAAGACATAAAAAAAATACGTTTTCACTGAAATTACCTTTGTAATAAGAAAAATAAGTTTATTTTCCATGTCAGGGGTCAACCTCCCAACTAAAAATTTTCTTGAAGTTCGGACTTGTAACAACTGGACAACACCTGTAGAATTCAATGAGAACATTTTTTCAAGCCTGTGTAGATGTGAATTTTCTACTTGAAACAACAGATAAAATATGTGTATGCAAGAACTAAACAAGTTATATTACTGTAAGCCACAACTATAGTCAACAGAAAAAAAGGAAAACTTGGAAATATATCAAGCTCACCACGTTCTTTATCATTTGAAGTATTGAGATTTGTAGTACTATTGTTCAATCTTCGCTACCTTCTTACGTGCCTGACTATCAAATACATTATAGTTGTACCCATGGAAATGCATTTCCTCTACATGAGATGGCAAATAAAAAAAGTAAAAAAACACTCGCCTGTAAAGTTTGCTGACAATGATGTAGGATTCAGCAAAATGTCTTTCCACAGAGCATCAAAGTCAGGAATCCGAGCCACATTCTGAAGCAACCTGATAAGATCTCTCCCAATCTGCATGCACTCTTGCCACTGTTCCAAAGAATTAATTGATATTTGGTTGTGTGTTTGTGTTTGTGTGAGAGAGAGAAGGGACAAAGAAAGAGACAGAAACAGAGAGAGAGACAGACAGACAGAAGAAAAAAAGAGAGAAAGAGAAACAGACAGACTGACAAAGAAAAAAAGTGTTAATTTAGCATTTTGGTAATCCCTATTTTCGTGAGGTCAAAAGTTTTCTTCATTTTTTTTAAAGCAATGCATAACACTTCATCGAACAAATTATCAACAGACAAATAGAGCAAAATGTCTTACACATTTGGATATTTCAAAACATTTGAAATATGGAAACAAAATGCGTTTGTCAGGCTGGAAATGACAACTGAATTCTCACTTTGAAAAATCATCATCATAGTTTCATAACCCTTTAGAAAAAAACAAAGTTACTTACATTGCTCCTGAGCAATGAAACACAGAGTTCGACTTCCTTCTGACGCAAAGATGCTAGAGGCTGTGTGCCATGGTCAACAATGATTCTGAGATAGGTATAAACCACTGTCGCCAGGAGAGAGGCATTTTTTGCCAGGAATGCTCTGTTATACAATTAAAAACTATATTAGTGGCCAATTCATATGAATTTGATACCTCAATACTACCTTAACAAAAATATGTATGAACTGTTAATAGTTTAATTAAGTATACCTCGTAATTTAATTTCCCTTTATTAATACCTTACATACCAATTAACATTAGAAGATTAGTGAACATAAAGGGAAAAGATGATAAAGAGGATGATATGATCAATCAAAAACTATAATGCAGACTGTTTTAAAGCCACAATTTACATCTTCCCATATATACCCTTAAAACCAATACCTACTTTGTGTACACTTAATTAAAAAGTATTAGACTATGAATACAATACAATTAAGACTTGAGTGTACTCAGCCAATACAAGCCATAAACTGAACTGACTGAAGAGTATCTATATCAGTGAGCCAGCATATCTTATCATTTTTAACTGACATCTTGAATTTTTTTCACTTGCAATGAATGCCAGCTTCTACCCATGTCAATAGATTAGAACAGAACTGTAAAATGAGCAAATAACATTTAAAAAGCTGTATTCTCATATTTCTTCAACTTACTGAAATTTGTAAATCAAACAAAGTTCTTTTTTTATCAAAAACAACAGAAATAACATCTAATTCAACTCTATGATTTTTCAAGTCCAAAACTAATAAACTTAACAAAAAATATGGAATTAAGTTTATTACTTGTGATCAAGAAATAAATTCAGCATGCTCTCTGCAAGCCAGATATTCTTTTGAGATATGTCTCCTCCTGAAAACAGAGAAATAAAGTGCTTTGTAAATTAATTTTATTTTAATTCACAAAAAAAAAGCATAAATTGATAAAATAAATGGCATTCCTAAAAAAATAAAGCAACAACTTTCAAATTCACAAAAAATTTAGATATTTATTCACTTTTAATTATTTCAATGTACAGAGGAACTCAATAATTATAGCACCAGTTTTCCACACACTTTTAAAAAAATCTGCAAAAGACGTATATATAATACAGCAATACTTATACAAAGTTATAAAATTGACAAAAAAAAAGATTGTGCTCATTTTTTACTTATTTCAATGTACAAAGGCACCAATTTTCTATCCGTAGAGACCATCGTATTTGACTATGTCCACTGAATGCCATAGTAAAGGTTGGCACTAAGTGCCATGCACATTGAATAAGATGCTGTTTGCACACATCACAGAAACTCTCTCCATTTATAGTTCAATATTCATCAATGGAAAACCAAAGAAAGATAGCTGCAAGAGAGATGCAAACCACAGAATATGACCAAAGACATAAGCAATGCTATGCAAACCCTTGATGTGGTGCATGTTTCATGCTAGTGTTGTCTCCAATAGCTTATCTTCAGCCAAGAAAATCTCAAAAGGCTGTGATGTCACACACTTTATACAGTGCTATATTCATTACCAATTAGGTGAAGAAGCATGACCTACCAACAGGAATATTTGTACAAATTCCTTATATCTAGAGGCTTTTTGTGCAACAAACTCATTGTTCTTAAACACATTCAGACTAATCAAAATGAAGTTGAAACATAGACAAAAAGATATATATACTGTATTAAAGATCATAAACTCACCAACAATTTGTCTGAGGATGCTGAGGCAAACACTGTCTGCCCCCTGGGCATTCATCTTCACCAGCTCCTTGCACAGCCACAGCATCTGTACATGAAAAGGCACACTTTTTAAAATCCTGAACTTCATTTTTAAAAACACAATTTTTTTCAAATATTTCTCATACTGAGTCTAAAATAAGGAAATATCTACATCAAAATAGCGCGAAAGGATTCTGTAGACTTTATCCTATTTAACATCTCTCCTTCACAATTTTATTATGCTAATTTTGAATGCAATCTTTCTCAGACTTAAAAGTGAAATTTGGTAACAGTAAAGGATTTACCTGAGTTTTTGTTGAGTCCAGAAGTTTCAGCCATTTTTCATAAACAATTTGATTCACTTTTGTAAGCAGGCAAGTAAGACCATCTCTTGCAACCAGATTCAGCTCACGGAAACTCTGAAAGAATACCATGTCAGGAAAATGACTACTCAGTTGTGACCGAGCATGGATTTATGCCAAATTTGTGCAAAAAAAAGTTCCCCTGATTTCTATAAGTAGCCTTGCATAATCACTCACAGAAAAAAACAATCAGCCATCTGTTTGTATAAAGAAGCAGCTGAGTGGCTGACCAGCTCAAGAAGGCACATCCCAAGGGGATAGGTAGTAAAATATAGTCATCAACTCCCCTTCTATTTTACAAGGATGGCACACCTCAATGCTATGGTTTGTAGTTATAGATTGTTGCTAGATATTGGAAAGCAAAATTATCAAAAAAAAAGTAAAAAAAAAACAAAAACAAAACAAAACAAAGAATTATATGTTGCTGGTATGGAGTTCTATGTTTCACATTCACCTTTTCTGCTCTTCTTTTTCAAAAAAAAAAAAAAAAAAACAGCAACAAAAAATAAAGCCGCCATCTTTATGATGGCCCACCTTCATCACAAGTAACTGACTACTGTCATGTTCAAATTTTAGGACATGTCCATAATTTGGCCTACACCTTCTATGATCATTTGCGTGAAGGTCTAACAAAGCAGCTGGTGTGAGTGTAAATACTTCAATAAAACTCGGGGTTCGGATGGTCACAATTACGGAGGGGAAAGTAGTCTTTGGCATAATCTGTAAAAAAGGGTAAAATCAATCAATTTCTTCAAACTGTCTTTATATCACATAAAACATGCACTTACCTTGACTTGCATTTTTGGCTCAGCTAAAATAGCATACAGTAATCCCATCTGCACTTCATCATGCTGCTGGTTCCCTTTGGCCACCTAAGAAAGAAAAGTGAAAAACATTTGATTAGTTTTACATTGGGTATTTAGAGAGAATCTCAGTCAGAGATTTTATTCACTCAACATTGATATTTGCTGCAATAACTTTCACAACTTTACCATTGTAAAAAAAATGTCAATAATAGGTTTTAATTTTTATGGGATCAGATCCAGACAAAGAAAGCATTCAATATCCCGACTTGTTGAGTTTGTAAACCAACAATTTAACACATTCTACATATATCAAAGGAGAAGCTTATAAACGGATAAAAGTAATTCAGACAGAAGTAGGTGTTTAATACTAAATAGGTTTAAAATAAGATTTTTTCCTAACTCATAAAATGATATATTTTCACGGAAAGTGTTTATTCTTTTTTTGCTTAAGAACCACAACATTAAGATATGTGTCCTTGTCTGTATTCGTTGTCCCATCACTGGATTCAAGTAATCACAAAAATTAACAATATACAGCTTTTGCCGAGTTTTTCCCAACTGGAAACCAGTATTTTTTTTTTTTTCAAAATTACTAAAAGAATACTGATCATATGTGAGATGAATGTGGAAAGATTGCTCAAGACAGAGGAAGGTGGAAACCCCTTGTCCATGGCCTATATCCCATCACATGTTAGATTCACTCATTTCTCTTTTACCATTAAAAAACATTTTCAGCTGTTTGAAGCTGACATTCTTGCTAACAGGCTACCATTTCTCCTCCTGCATATAACTTACATAGGCATTAAGAGCATCATTATTCTCTCTTTCTGAAGCACTTGTCATCAGTCCCAGAATGACAGTGTAACATCTCTCCAGTTTCTGTAAATAAGTACAAAAGATTATGATCTCGTAATCGTACCTTCAACTCTGAAAAAAAAAAATTAAGTTATAATTAAAATGGTTAAACTGGGTCCCAGCTTATGGGTTAATGAACGAAGTAGGAGAAATACTCGTCATATAAAAAATTCCATCAAAAAAAAAAAAAAAAGAACATGAATTGGCAAATTTACAAATGAAAGTCCTTTACAGTTTTTCTGAACCCACAAGAAATGCCCACTATTTCCAATATAAATGCACATGCTGAATTTTTCCGAAAGCTAGTTCATCGTTCATCTATAAAAATGAATTAAGCACCATTTACTTTATGATCCAAACAAAAATATTTAACAGTTCAAATAGTCTCAGTTACAAACACAATGTGACTTCTGCTCAAGATCAGAAAAAAAAACAACAAACCTGAGGCTCCAGTTTGAAATTAGAGATTGCAAACATTTTTTAACAAAAGTAGTACATGTACAAAAAGTGTTACCAATGCTTAATTAAGTGTTATAATCAAAAAGTCATTAGTTTCTTACTTCATCCAGTTCATCTTTCACATCTATAGGACTTAATGCAAGCAACCTTGAAAAGTTCTTTTCTTTTCCACCTGCGGATTCCATCATTTGTGGTACATTACCTGAAATTCAAACATGAATATAAATTACTCTTTGTGAATTACTGAATATTAGTTTAGTAAAGATAATTATCTTATTTCTGGTTGCGTAATTAAAATAATTATAAATGAAATAATGTTCTCCAAGCTAAATGAAAATTGATTTTTTTATTATCGTCTGTAAAAAATAAGGTGCCTTTTTCTTTGTATACCATCAACAAGAAGTATCGATCTCAGACATCCATTTGCAACATCAGACACAAAAGTAAATACCGGTAATCTTTAACTCCATCACATTGACTTATGATGAGAATGAGATTGTGAAAATGAAACCTCTGCAACTCAGATGTAATTTGTTCCAAAGTTAAAATCAGAACATACAGTTGACTGGGCCCAGTAACAGAGGGTCAAAATGAGCCTAATTTTTCAAATCTTTGTTAGTTGGCTGAAGTAAAACAAACCTAAGAAATCAAGGGATATATTTAGCCGAAGAACAACAAATTTCTTCTCAATATCTACATAATACATTAACAATTCTACTACTGAATATATTTTTATAACTTAGAAAAAAAAAGTGTGTGAGCAAGATAAAAGCGTGTGCAATGCCAAAATGTACTTGGATATATCATGTTTAACTCTTTAAATCCTAGTCGCCGGAAGACTGTTGTGTTGGTCATGTGTAACACGGCTAGTCAGCGTTCAACCATAGAGCCATAGTCATAAATAGCCTGGAGTAAATTCCGATTGGTTCTCTCTGTCGGTGATAAATCAGACCTGCAAGCATTCAGGACTGGAAAACCAACGTTAAATAATGCAAAGAAGTTGGTGATTGGTTCTTGGTCGACGGGACCACGGACCTGTTTTTACTGTCGGTTAAAATCAAATGCTCGTTTTCGCTGGTCACGATGCTCTGGTTTTACATCACACGATATCGATACTCGTGATTAGTCAATCTGAAGTCGCTCACAGCCAAGCGCAATTGATTGACTTTTTGGCTCCGGCAGTTTAGCAGCGGAGGGCACACAGAGATTGCAGTCTTTCTCCACGATTTTCTTCCGCTGTTGGTAAAATGAAAGACTTTTCATCATTTGGCACGTATTTCAAAGCCTGGGGCTAGTAAATTCCATCTTGCGCAGGTGATTTGTTGGGAGAGCATTTTGCTTTCCGTTTCTGCATTGCCCGTATGCAAGTATAGGAATTAATCACGGGGGGAAAAAATTACAGCCGTCTTAGCAGGTTTCCGTCTAGGTGGGTTTGACTGTTTCGCCTTCTCAAGGAGCCAGTGCATTCTACCTGGGAACTTCATGGTTCTCAACAACAATGATGGCTTTTTTGTTTAAAAAAGATTGTGCTAAAAAAGTCCAAATCACCACTGACACCAGTGCTGCTTGAATACATTTATCTTAAAACTTCCATTCATTCAACAGTTAATTTCATGATATATTCATTCTGTACCAAAAAAACTTAATTGAACATTCATTTGGCTTTCTTTGGTCTAAGATTTTATTATTTTGCATGCAACTTTACTTCACATTGCATTTTTTTATGTGCAGTGTCCTTTGCACATTACCATTGGCAGTGTCTCACAGTAAAAGATTTATTAAACGACTAATGAAATGAAATTGTTGCCGCAGACAGTAATGATGACAGCATCATGTATCCTTGTGCTGGACTGACCGGTCAGATATTAAATTTGAGAGCAGTAAACCCAATGCCAGTACTAACAATAGCACAGATAGATCTAGTAGATTGCAACATATAGCCTACATGACGGCTCTGTTTACCGTTAATAATCTGTCATTAGAGCTAGATCTAGATCTAAATCAAAATCAGTAGGCTGTAGATCTAGATCTAGGACTCTATGGATGAAAGTTGCCAAAGGTGAATTTCAGGCTGCTCTTTGAAACAAGTTAAATTTTCAAAGGGAGCAAAGGTCCTATTTGAGGACACAACATTGAATAACGATCTACAATCCTTGCCTAGTAGGCATCCATTTGTAGCCAAATAAGAAAAAAAAGTTACTAATTTACTCCTTGATCTTTTGCCTTTACTTTTGGCACTGCTGCTTACTTTTTTCCACTAGAATCTTGATCTAGAAAGTCTAGACTTCTACTTCTAGATTCTGGGTGTCCATGACATATTCATACCAAAGGTGCCTTGCAGTTTTGGGTAAAAGATAAAATCAAGCTTCAATAACTTATGGTTACCTCAAGAAATTAAATTCCTTTCGTCTTTGATGGAAGATACAGATCTAGAATTAGGTATAACTAGATCTAGATCTGGGTCTGCTGTCACTGAGGCCTTTTTTTGTGTGTGGATGATATCAAGGGGAGGCTACTGCAACAAATTGAACAGGGAACTTGGGGGAAAAAAAGACGTCCTCGGTGGCAAAACTAATCCGGAATCCGTCAGTTCCCACGAACAATCACCCGTCCCTCCAGCTAAAATAGCTGTCATAAATCTTGATCTAATTACATATACAAAATGGTAAATATTTTAAGCTCATGAAAAGAGTGACTGAATAGAATCTAGATGACAGATCTACATGTCGTGATGAATTTCAGAAGAACACTATTTTGATCACTTCCTTCTGACCGCATTGTAAATAAATTAAAAATGCGAACCCCGGCTAGGAAGTGGAACAAAAAAAGAGTTGCAAGGTGTTGGTGCTGCTTTGCAAAGTATTTAACCTCACCTAGATGTACATCTATATTGTTTGCCTTGTGCTTTCTCTTTTCGTTGTGTAGCATGAATACAGATTTACTCAAATAAAATCTCCTCAACCACACTCCTCCCTATCTCCCTCCACCAATCTCTCCCCCTCCCCTCTTCTTTCTCTCCTATCATCATTCGCTCTTTTTCTCCTTACCCGCTTCTCCTCTGTCCGTCTGTCTGTCTCTCTCTCTTTCTCTCTCTCTCGTTCTGTCTTTCGCTCGTTCTCTCTGTCTCTCTTTCTCTCTCTCTCTCTCTCTCTCTCTCTCTCTCTCTCTCTCTCTCTCTCTCTCCCCTCTCTTTTTCTCTATCTTTTTCGAC
>JBDFRD010121263.1:0-12963 GCA_039654405.1 Bullina lineata
GGTATTTAAAGGTGTTTACTTGTCTGATTCTGTCTCCTTTACAGGCTATGTTGCATTGTGGTATAACAGCTTTTTTCATAGATATATTATAAACAAAGAATAGGCTTATTTTCTGTTGCAGCTACAGACTTTATTACTCAACCGATTTTAATCGTTGATAGCTCAAAAAATTCGTCTCGATCTGAATTACATTTCAGGATAGTATAATAATTACAATAATGATATGCCTGTGTGTAATAAGGCATGCCATTTTCGATTTTTTCCAAGTAAACCATGCTTGACTTGAATCCTTTTTTTTTAAATTATTTTACAACTACATTGTAGGCACCAACTCACGGGTGCGCACCTCTCAATCCATCAATGTACGCATTCGTTCCGTTCGTAGAACGGGGAATTATGAATTATATAGGAAATAAACGAACGCACGCGCTTGAGGAAATACATGGCGAGAGAATGGAAGGCGGAAAAAGTGAAGATCATACAACTGCGTCCGTCTGATGGTATACTAAGAGAAAAATGTTTACTAGAAGCATGTTGCAAAGCAGATTTTCTAAAATGTTGTGCAAACTGACTTGTGGTCTCAAAATAAGTATCACTTTCGCAGTATCGATTTTTTATTTATCTGAAGTACCCAAGATAAGAGAAAAGGAAAACCGGAAACGGAAATGAAAGGTCGATTAGGGATTCAAAAATAAGAATCAATAGCCTCCTCGAAGTAGAAAATGAATTGAAGACAGAATAAGGTACAGAAGAAAAGTTTTAAAACTCTCATTCTTCGTATTCTTATTGAGATTGTTGATTGAAATGCTCGATAACTGTGTTTGAGAAATATAAGTTTCATTTATATCTTTTGCATTGTTCTATTACCGAAAATGCCGACCCGTATAGTCTAGAATTTTTTTCTGACAGCTTTTCAGACGCTTTACTTTAGCCTAATTTGCTTGGCTTTGCAGTTGCTGTTGTAACAGCGCATTCACACCAAACTGAATCGGACGGCCGAGTATTCTGTTCACACCAAAAGTGTTGGTCGCCCGACAAGATCTATCTTAATGAATATTATATGGATGCTAGATTAGATCTAGAAATCTAGATATTCTAGGAGCAAACTGATGTTTTCTGCTGTAGATCTAGACTCTAGATCTAGATCTACGTAACTGTTTTCCGTGTGTAGATCTAGATCTACATTGATTTGAAAACTCACACCATAATGAATGGTCATAGGGTAGCAGACATTTAGATCTAGACATCTAGGGTCCGAATCATGTGTTTGATCAATATTTCAGTAAGGTTGCCCTCTTATCATATAGATCTAGATCTACTTAGGCCTAGTAATATTGAACAGAGGGTTGCCCCCTATTATTATCATACACTAGTTAGTATTGAATGAATGGAAGGTTGCCCCCATATCATACACTTTATGATGTGAATCTAGATCTAGATCTAGATCATTTTTTGGTTCATATCATGTTTTCAAAAAATTCTGATTATCGAACAGGAGGAAGAGAGACAATTTGGGCATATACTTTCTTACATCAAATTTACATTCATGCTAATGTTTAAAGGAATGAAGAGACCACCTGTAATGCAGGTTACACGAATGTTTATTAATTATTGTTATGAAATGATCATTTATTTTTTATTTTTCTTACAAAATTTACATGGAAATGATAGATCTATAGATCTATTTACAATTTCTTTCTCGCTCTTTCCATACAACCTTTTATTCATTGACTTACAAAATTTACATTGAAATGATAATATTGATAATTTCTTAGCCGCCTCCCTCAAACTACAGTTGCCTTCTTTGACAGACTGAATGGCAGCCTATATCATGTTCTCTTCTGGGTATTGGAGGCATTTTGAACCCATTTTTCTGTATAGGGAACATCAAATTAAAAACATGATTAAACATGGACAATACCTAAAATATCCCTTAAGAGCATAATACTACAATTTAAAGTCAACATTTGGTGTTCAATAAAAGGCAAAAAGCATGACGCGGGCTACAAATGTATTTTTTTTGCCTTAAAAATGCTTGACAATTTTATTCATATTACTGTACGGTATGAGGGTTCAACTAGAAAACAGGTGTCCTCATAACGTACAGCATGGTTAACACCAAAAAGGTCTAGATTTAGGTCAAAGCCAGATTTAGGCATGGTTTTCCCTGAATCATATAAAAGCTGATTTTAGCCACTGAACCTAAAGTTAGATGGTTCACCATGGTTCCATACTCTTAACTAAGAGATTCCCTTTGCTAAAACAAAGATGTCTGATAATTGGGCTTACCTTCTCGATTGGGATGGATTAAAACAAGATTCTGTGGTGAAATAACCAGTTTGTTGTCGTTTGGCACTTTAGATGGACAGGAAAGGGATGTACACATCAGCAAACCTGAGTTAGTATTCGAGTTTAAAGATATTTGTTCAATTATATTGATTTTTTGTCTCGCTGTATGGTTTGCGGCACTGTACGATATGCGATACCTGCACCCTAGGTCTAGATAATTCAGCTTTACACTTTACTAAGAAGTAAAAGGGTAGGTATTTTTTGCAGTATAGGACCTGTCTCAATGTAGTTCGAATCCAGGAGGTGACTGTGTTATGTCCTTGGGAAAGACAGTTTACACCTTTTTTTTTCTCCCCACCCAGTGCGAATTGGGTGGCCTACCAGCATTCTGCTGGGGAAGTAAACCTATGACAGACTAGCGTCCTGTCTAGGAGATGAAGTAAAATCATCTGTTCCGCTTCATGCTACAGAAACCGGGATAAGCTCGGGCTCTATGGGTCTCACTGGCCTTGAAGGAACTTTACTTACTTACATTTTATAAAAAGAAAGAAAGAAAGAAAATGCATGGCACGCCATGTGATTTATTGGGGAAATAATAAAAAATGAGTTTTTCATGATACAAGGGAAATTAATAATTTTAAAGTTTTATTCACGTTTAATTTGAAATAACATTTTCTTCATTTAAAAAAAAAAAATTAAATTTTAATTTTCCTTTCTTTTTCTTTGTTAAAAAAATAATATTATTTCATCCATATACCGGTAGGCCTACTGTTAAACTCGAAAGAAAAAAAAAGAAGGAAAAGAAGCAAACGAAGCATAACTATGCACAAACCTGCAACATTTTACAAAAGCTGCAGTTCCTCTACTCAAAAATGGTATTTTTACAAGTAGATGAAGATGAAGTCCCGATTTCACTTGTTAAAATCTTAGAGAAAGACTAGACCATTCAAAAGATCAATACGTTTGAAATAAGACAGATTATGAAAGATGGTAGGCTACTTACATTCCCTGCTCAATAATACTGAGAGACATGTCGAAAAATACACTAGAAATTCTATAAAATGCTAAAGAAATACTTAAGTAGGATTATTTTTGTTCAAAGAAGGATTAAAAAAAACTTGTGAATAAATCTACACACATATTGAAAAATTCTTCTACAGAATTGTAAGGAATTCTGGAACACAACACAGCAACAAACAGATAAATCCCCCACAATGTCTTAAAGACTTCTCATTTATTGAATATTTATAAATGTACATAAGCTAACGAGAACTTCACTTTCAGAAACCTTTCGTTCAACTTTCTTTCAAACAAAGACTGAGCGTGAATCATTCAATGACGCACAAACCTACAGACTATTTCTCATGGAGACTGGAATACAAGAGTAAATCATTTTTAAATGGTTTAACAATGTTAGATTTCATTTTAAAAAAGAATTCTGTATTGCAGATTGAAATATTATGCATCTTATAATCTACACTAAGTTATCTGATTCTTCAATTTTAAAGCACGTTTATAGCTCTTCAGTTCATTCACTCTTTCATGTAGACGCTATCCTTTAAAAATTGTTGATGTCTCAGTAGGCTACTGAATCCAGCCTTTTTTCTAAAAACTTTCTGAGGTATTGGATACATGTGCATCAAAAAGATTAAGAAAAAAAGATTAAGGGCTATAATGCTCTTCAATTTTTTTTTTTACTTGTTCCATAATGATTCTGTGGTGTGGACAGTATAGCCTCAATTTCATAAGGCATAACAGATTTTTTATTTAAATGCAAACAGTTTTTCAACAATAAAAAAAACAAAACAAAACACCCAGAACATGATAATTTCTTTGAAGAATACCCTGAACTTTTCTTCAGCAGTAAATGTTGAGTTTGTTGATGTAATTTATCTCTGAGCCGCTCTTTTTTGAAAACATTTTTTTGACATTAACAGCAGTCAAAAAAGGTGACCACTGCAATGCTGAAAATACGCACAACAAGTACAAAGAAATTCACCATTTTTGACAACTTCAATCCCAAGCATAATTCCTATCATCATTTTGCTTTTCAAACTGACATATGCAGATACAAAAAAAAACATCTACAAAGGATGAAATACAAAGTATGCTGTGATCGGCCAATCAATGATAGAAATATACCACATTTGCAATGATTAATACTGATAAGGTCAGCAGTGCTGTGATTTTGTGTTTATATTATGTACATACATCTCTAAAAATGCAATATCAGTGATTACTGATTATTATAAAGCTGAAAAAAAAAATAATCCTTTACAACTTTAGTCTCAGTCTCACACAGAATTCAATCACATGGAGATTTCAGTGAATCAAAACAGTTTGTGTAAACAAGAAATATAGTAATAAATAATATATATATATATAATCTATTATCTATTATCTGTTTTTCCATAGGAAAGATAGCAAAAGGCAGCGAGAATAAAAGAAAGCGTTGTTTTTTTTCCGCAAGTACCATTGTCTCAAAGATGGAGCCCAATTTTGTTTACGGGATGGATTTATATTCAACAGCATCACACTTCATCACAACTTTTGAAATGAAGCAAATTCTATTGTGGAGGCTGACGCAGAAAAGTAGTATCTCTTCTCTTCTTCAATATGAGCAAAAACATAATTAGCATGTGTGAATGGAAAACAAATTAATAACTGACCTTGTTAAAATGACTGTTCTATAATACAGACTCTACCATTCAGGAATGCCTAGGTAGGAACTTTGTAACTTCAGTCTCAACAAAATGTTCACCCCGAGAGGCTATTGGTTTCAATCATTGAGTAATTCATTTTTTAATCACTAATATTGTTCAGAAATTCTTTGCACATGCAGAAAATTTGCTTTACTAATTTTGAAAAAAAAAATTAAAAAGAGAGATCAAACTCAACAGATTTCAATCGACAAAGTGAACACAAGAAATGCATTGATCAAAGATATATACAGTAGAATCAAAGATCCTAGAAAAGTTCTAACAGAAAAAAGAAAGTAGAAAGTATTTTGGAATTTAGAAGTATCACATAAAACCAACATACCAGTTATTGGACGTTTGACACTCTTCCAACGTCTCACAAGCATATCATTATAAACAGATCCTGCAATCTTGAATTGAGCTTTTATTTGTAATCCACTCTTTAAGTCATTAACTGTTTCCGCCCTCAGCACTATGGCACTTTTTATCAGGTGGGAGATTCATAAGACAAGGCCTAGATTAAATTCATCAGCCATGCTTCCTTAAGGCAGCTCGTAGTGCATGTTAGGTGTTGCCTTATCCTGAACAAGGCTTCCTGGGTCGTACAACTGCCCAGTCCAAACTTCCGATGGGTCTCCACTAGTGCAGAACATTCAAACAATATACACATCATGGCTTCAAAGCTCCCAGGACAGTGTTAACAACCAGTGGTATCACTCAGGCCAATCTTGAAGAGATGTTCTATTAAGGGCTTTTATTCCATCACGTTTCATCCAACTCATTTCAAACAGAACCTACGAAATCGGAATGTAGCTAGCTACATGCAAAAAGCTAGAAACAGCTACATTCGAATTGTATTGTAGGTTTGAAAAAGACTTACAATCAGGACTCCCACTGAGTTAGTAGTGGGGGAATGAAAAAAAGAAAGAAACTTCAAACAGAAACAACACCCATCCCTGTTGTTCACTGTTCACTTGTGGAGCAACTTTATCCACTGTTCCATTAGCAGAAAGTGACCACCATCTAAGCTGTATCTCTGTCGAAAACATACTCATCAAAATAAACGATTCCCTAGAATTCACAGTTATGATGATTATTTTAAATCCTCTTGAATGTAACAATTGCATTACACCATGCAGAGCTCTACACAACACTGAAGATTTAAAAAAAATTCTTTTGCATTTCAGAATCAGTACAGTCATAAACAAGATAATGCTAATTTCATTACAAAACAACAGCACTTGCACAGCTGACCCAGAGTTTACTAGAAATCAGTGACACCTGCAATGCCAGTGAAAGTCTTACTGATTAGCCAAGACCCACTGCAATTGTAGAATATCAGACAATATTCAACTTCCACTCACTGTCACTGCTGACAAGTAGCAGAACATTCAAAATTTTTCAAAACGCACACAGTATACGCAATATATGCTGATATTGCTTCATCAATTGACATACGTGAATTAATGCAATTTTATAATACTAATACTACAATGGTTAAACATTGGTCATGTAACTTAAATTAGTGTTAATTTATTTAAATCAATAATAAATTAAAATTCATCGCACAGCAGATCAGTTTCTTTATACAAGCATCGTTTTCATATCAGTCAGACAAGATGTGGTGAGAAAATATGTAAAAATGTGACGCCCATCATTCATGTCAAAAAGCTGAAAAATTTCTACACAACAGCTTCAAGTTAGAATACTATTTAGTAATACTATTGTATCAAATATGTACAACGATGCAACTATTAACAATTTTATGTCCACATTTAAGTTTCCTTTGACAAGGCAAGGTGGAAAAACTACATTCAGAAATAATCAACACATCTATGTCAAAAACTGGATGGAAAAGATTTTATCTAGAAACAAAGCATTCACACAACATCACTGACAGAAAGAAGGTAGCATGAATGGTTAAAGTATTGGACTCCTAATCCAAGGGTCCAGGGTGCAAATCCAGGCAGCCACCGTGTTGTGTCCTTGGGAAAGACACTTTACGTCATTTTCTTTTTCTCCTCACCCAGGTCCGAATTGGTTACTGGCTGGGGAAGTAAACCTATGACAGACTAGCGTCCTGTCTAGGAGATGATGTACAAATCATCTGTTCCACTTCACGCTACCGAAACCGGAACAAGCATCAGCTCTATGGGCTTTATAGGGCTTGAAGAAACTTTACTTTTAACTTTACTTTACTGATTTACTGAGAGTGCTCTTTCCTCCACATTCGTGCCACATTGTCACGGTGCAATAGGATTATGCTTTCTATTACATTTATGATTATTTTTTCCTTCTGATGCGCTCACAGACAGCAAAACATTAATGGTCTAATGCCCATACGGTTATCAAATTTCTTCATGCAAAAAAAGATTGCATAACAAAATAACATAAAAGATTAGTTATCATCAACTTTTCTCGCTTTCCTCAGATTCGAATACCTATAAAGAGCCAAACATAATTTTCGCTCCCATTCATTGCCATAAATGTGACTGCATACTAAACTGTACGCTCTGCTCGGTGTATCATAATCATATTTATAAAACTTGAAATTAGAATTGCAATAAACTGCATTTGAAGCTTAGCAATGACCTTGAATTTCAGTTCAGGAGTACTGGCTTGGCATTTTTGAGAAATAAAAATTAATACTGTGACTGTTTACCACTATCCATTTATACAACGTGAAATAACACTGCTCCATAAGTGGTTAGCAATGATAATCTATATTATAGGAGTGGATTGGGGTTTGAAACAGCACCTAAGGAATGCTTTAACATAGAAACGGTGGACCAAAAAATTCTGCAAACCAGATTAACACAAAAACATTTATATATGTACAGCTAGATCTACAGGGCAAAGATTTATTCATCGGCAGATTGAGGTTACATTTCATAATTCGGGCATGTTTGTGGCATTTCCATTCTTTTTCACTGCACATTCACACACTAAAAAGAAAAAAGGATGAATATTATAACATCATGAAAAATAGTTGCTGGCACCATGAGATCAAGAACATGATTGTGAATGTGTATGAGAAGGCATTGATCTCAATACCTGCTTTTGTTCTTCTTTTTTTTTTAGTTTGTTACTTGTATTCAAACTTTCCATCAAAAAAAAAAAAAAAAAGAGACAACAGAGCTCATGACATGATGATGCAGCAGCAGCAGCTACTGTGGCCGATGTTGCTGTCGCTGCGTGGCAGAGCTAGCTCGGTACAGACGCATACTTTCCACACTCAAGGGCCGGCGCAGCTGACCAGGGGGTGCCGACCCTGGGGCATCTAGTCTCACCATCAATCCGTTAGCGCATCTGAGGAGCAGCATAGGGAAGAGCAATGAGGATTATGGTCAGGGGAAACTGCTTACAATGCACGCATTGCTGGATTTTGTTGTTTGTATATAACTATTTGGTGTAGGAATTTGTCTAATTAATTTTAACTCATATATTATTATATTTGTATTTCAGCCACTATTTTCAATAAATGCTTCGTATACACTTACATAAAATACATACTTAAGATAGACTAAAATGAACCTCTATTAATCCTTGCCAAATTTCCTAATTAATTATAAATTCACGATTATAATTAGAATTGTTACAAATAGTTGGCAGATCTGCCTCCTTTTTTCTACTTTTTTCTTCTCCTTGTATGTAAGCTTTAAGAATAATTTGGAAATGAAGCTATATATATATAACAGGATACTATGAAATTTGTATCCAAAGAGTGAGATAAATCAGGCCAATTACTTATTCTCAAGCAAATATGACATATCGTTCAGATACTTCCGACTTTATATGATCACCATCAAATTTACATGTTTTCACTACTACTGTTACCACATTATCATCTTGTTCTGGTGATTTCAAATTATATTACACTAGAAACTAGCACACAAAAATATCTACTATACATGGGTGAATCTCTACAATCATCTTAGCTACACACCCAAGTCTGAAGTAATAAGCTTACGACATTAATAAAAGAAAAATGATAATGTAGTCCACACACTAAGCTAGTCTGATTACTTTAACACTAGCTGGCCTCTCTCTCTCCTTTTCTCCATGCACAAAATAACTTTTAAAATCTTGCAAAGTGTCAAAAGATATTTCATCAATGCACAAGTGTTGCTGGATTTTGAAAACATATCTTTCAGGCCTCAATTGTTTTTGAATGTTTAGAACTTATTTGAAGACACAAGAAAAGGAAGTCAGACAAAAACCTGGAGATTGCTTCGTTTACCCATATTTCAAAAATTATAATTTTTTAAAACTCTGACATGCTTCTCAACTTAAAGAGGAAAATCAATTCTAGTGGAAAATAATTATTGTCAATTATCACCATTATTGTTCTTTAAAATATCATGAAAAGGCTCCAAATGTGGCTGATTATAAAGCAAACAAGAAATAGAACTGTTTGTTTCTTCACCAAGATCATTATTATGTTATTATTGAAATAAACAAAAGAAAGAAAAGTGTAACACTGCCACACCCATGACAAGATCATATATGATTTATGAAAACCATGCATAGAGATGAAAACTTGACAATGATGGTATTAAGTCACATTTAGACACAGAAATATCTCTTTCTGTACATGTCCACTTTTGTACGACAGTTTATGTGAGATAACATACAAACAAATAAAAAGCATTTCTGACACTGTGCGTGAGTCTTATAGACTCGTGCGCAAACAAAATTATTCTCTTCCTGGGCTATAGTTTTTTCATACTAAGGCTGACGCTGGCAGATATGATGCCAGTCATTCACAATAAAATTTCAAGATCAGATAATGAGGCCAATTTCTGCAGATAGCCTACGTTGGTGAGGGGGACACTGAAACAAACTTACAGGTACAACTGCAATAAATGTGTACAAGCAGGATACATGTACACACACGCACACCTATTGTATGAATCTAGTTGTCTTAAGCCCAATACAACACAGCCTTTGCTTACAAAAGAATATCTTTCTCTCCAACAAGTGAACGGAATAACTTTCTGTGCTTAATGCAAACTGTGTTTCTAAATATATATTGAGCTTGATGCACACAGAACTAATATATAATACATATATATAATATCCATAATATGTTTGATCGCAAAACATATCCTTTAATAAAAAAAAAACCCACTGAAAATAAACACATTCAAAGATGAAATATTTTTAAACAAATTGAAGGGGGTGAGATTATGATAACACGTTTAACTCACAATGATAAAATAAAGACACTTTGACACTTTACTGAGTCTTAATCTTTCTTAGACCAAAATAAATGATCACAAGTGTAAGAAGACTTTGTGTAAATACACTCAAAGCCTGGCTTTTTATTTTCACTGATAAGTAAGCACAGTGATACAGGTAAGAAGGAAGAAAGAATCACCAGAGGAAGGCTGCTGGTCCACACTGTATACATTCTGAATAATAAGAAACCAGTGAAAGTCTGTATGAAAGTCTTTCATAATGAATAAAAAATACAAGGGTTTATAAGGGTTTCAATGAAAAAAACAAACGTAATTAAATAAATTATTCTACAAAAGCAAGAAATCATGCATTTTCTTTTTTCGTTACATGGAGTGGCTCTGATTGTGTTGAATTGGCTCAAAGTTAAAAGCAGCTACAGCGGTTGAGCAGTTGACTGCCAGAATTACAACAAGAAGGTTAAGGGTTCAAACCTTGTGTTGTGCCCTTAGGAAAGACACTTCGTCCTCTCTTAAGCAAGGCGCACATTTTTACCGCAAACTTTTACCCAAATTGAAGGGGAAAATAAAGCAGCTTCTTCAGCAAACCCATCACAAATGCTGTTTCACACAGCGGAAATGAGAGAAACATCCACAGCTTTAAGTGAAGCTATGGCACTAGGCAGACAAGCCTGTCCTGTGTGGGTGGCAAAACTTCTGCTTCCTGCAACTGAAACTGGCACGAGTTTCAGCTCTTTGTGTCTTGTCGGCTTACATCAAAGATCACTTTTCATATCTAATTCCAAAAACCCAATAAAAAAAATAGAAAAATCTAAAAGCTTAATTGTTTGCAGATGTGAATAAAACAATCATTAACATCTAAGACAAAGAAAGGATATAAAAAATGAAGCAAATTTTAACTCAGTTTTAGGTCCAAAGGCTGTTATCTCATAAATCTAGATCTAGATGGCCTGCAGGACTTTCCATCTGTCCAGAATGTAATCTGAAGGATGAATGAAGATGTATGATTCCCACGGATCTTGCAAGTCAATGAGGCTGGATCGATGAGAATGCAAGATCCCGAAGAGATTAGAGTCAGTAAAATAAGCCGAGTTCTTTTCACACTCACAGCACTCTACAGTTAGAAAAGTGAGCTTGAAACAGAGCAAAATAAAATCCAAAGGCCAAGAAATCTTGGGTTGTTAATCAGCATGCACAATTTGTGTCAAACCCTGGCTGAAAATAAAGGAAATAATGAGATACTGCGTTTGAAATTAAATTTAGGTCTAGATCTAGATATTTTTGTTTATATTTTTAATTTTGTATTTTTTGTTTGGTGACCCAACATTAACTGAGGGCTGTCAAAGCAGACTCCCCCCCCCCCCCCCCCCCCCCCCAAAAAAAAAAAATTCAAAAGAGAATACTTTCTCTTCCCTGGGGATAAAGCAATGCAAATGAGAAAACACGTCTAAAAAGACTGAAAAAAAATTAACGGAAAACAATCGGTAGGCCTATGGCGTTTGAGACGAAGAACAAAAAGAAGAATTTTAAAGTCATGATTTCAGGGAGGAAGCAGATAAGGAAAAAATTCAATGTAAACCTGTGAGGGGGAAAAAACAAAATTGGGGGGCGGAGGGAGGAGATGGAGGAAGGAGATGGATGAAGGAGGAAAATGCCAACAATGCGATGAAGGATCAGATGAAGAAGCAGGACCGAAGCAGGTAAAACACAAGTGAACAAGGGGAAGGGTGTGGGGGTGTGGGGGGAGAATGAGGAGCAATTGAACCCAGAAATGCAATGCACTGACAAACCACGAACCTGTTCCCTATATAGAGAAAATGCAGTCCAATATTTAGTGTTTCTTTCAGAAGTAAATATATTCGTGAACTACAGCCTAGATATCAGTCATGTAGAGTTATATTGTTTCTGTATGTGTATGGTGGTCAAATAAAAAAAAAAAAAATTCAACCTATCTCATTCAAGCAATTTTAGAAAACAATACGGGATAATTTCACCCTCCTCCCCTCACACAAAAAGAGAACAACATCAAGGACCCAACTCTATATGCTTTCATGAAGTTAAATAAGTCTTTTAACTGAATACTACTTTAATGAGTTCATTTGCACAGCTTTAATTTCTCCAACCCAAAGATAATTAAAATGGACAAAGAAAAACTTCTGATCAATTTTATTTTCAACAAGTTATGATGGAATGAAAAGTTGGTATTTTCGTTTTCTTTGTATTTCACAAATTATCAGGTCATTTTTTTTTTATTTGACCTTCTAATATGGTGCTTGGTGTGAATAGAATAATAGAAGCATTGTAATATTTTAAAGTGTTTCTGCAGGTGTGACTTAATGTAGGTGTTTTGATGGAGACAGAGGAAGAGAGAGACAGAGAGTGAGTAAGAGAGAGAGAGACAGAGAGACAGAAAGACACACAGAGAGAGAAGCAGAGAAAGAGACAGTAATAGAGACAGATATATATATAGAGAGAGAACAGAGACAGAAAGATAGAGACACACACAGAGATAGAGAGAGATCATTTTTACCGCAGTGAACCCAAATTGAAGAGAAAACTACAGGAGTATCTAAGTGAGCAAACCCACCACACACACTGTTCTACACAGCGGAAATGAGAAAAAACATCCACGGCAATCCCGTTGTGGAATTAGTTGAGCAATGAACTAAACGAGGTGGAGGCTTGTACAAGAAGAGCAGGAGTAAAAAAAAAAAAAAAAAAAAAAACCAAAACAACCAAACCCCCCCTCCCAAAAAGCCCAACCAAAACTTTCCGCG
>JBDFRD010121374.1:0-12962 GCA_039654405.1 Bullina lineata
GACTGTGCTCTCTACTGTCCAAGGTCCAGGTTTCACTACCATATAGGAGTGTAGGACAGAAGACAGTGTCAAAAACATCCATTTTAGTTTTTACTGATAATTCCTGTTTACTTACAAATGCTTTTCCGAGTTGGTTATATACTGTCATGATACTAGAAATGGTCCAAAATGGCCAGTCTGAGGGTGTAAAATTCGAAATCGAGGCCAGTCCAGAGGGAGTTTTATTAAGCCCTTTTATCTTCTCTTTGTATTGACGACACGGGATTCTCGAACACCCACCACATGTATCTCGAAACAATCCATGTGGTTGTCAGATTTTGTCCTTAGACTTTCAACAACAGAAAAGGCCGGTTAGCCTAGTCCATCTTTCGACAAACCACGCACGTAGGGCCAGGGTGGCTTTCGCTTGGAACAGGTGGGCTGTAGGTGTGAACATGGTACGGCATTGTGCGACATGTGTTGTTGGCCTAGCCAGTGTAATGCGCAGAAGTGGGCCTGCTTTTGTATCACACGACTTATTGCTCACAAAATATCGACGATTCATCGGTCCACTTCACGATGGCAGAAAAGAGAAAACTAAACTGTCTAACGTTAGAAAAGAAACGTCAGATTTTAGCTCTCGTCCATCAGAAAACACAAAGCAAAACTGAAATTTGTAAACAGTTTGAAATACCAAAGTCAACATTCATCAAAAATCGGGACAAAATCAACAGTATTAGTGAGGGATGCCAACAGAAAGAAGCAACAGTAAAGTCTGACGCTACTGAGAAGGCTTTGTTTGTTTGGTTCCAACAAACCCAGTCCATGTCTATCTCTGTATCTGGGCCTATCTTGATGGCAAAGGCAGAAGAGTTTGGGCCTTGACTTCAAGAGCAACATTGTCTGGCTAGATCACTTTATTTTTTTTCTTTTTCTCTCTATTACAAGTGTCTTCTCGGAAATAACGAATAACGGATATCTCGAAGACTATTTCCAATTTCCGATGAGGTCGAGTTTTCCGTGCTCAACTGTATATATAGAAAAATTTCCGTTTCACGGTTTTAAAACAGGGAGAATTTCCAAATCTGGTCCCCTTTACATTCTGTATCACAGATTGTTCATAAATTGTAGACAATAAAAAAGAAAAGGGTTAGGGACACAATATCAATTTTTACAACTTGTTCAACACCTAAAAAATAATAAGATGCTGCCTTCTTAAATGTGTTAGGCACTAGACACAGTAATCTTTTCTTAAAATATAATTACTTGATCTTCCAACATTTCACAATGCTGAGCAGGTGGAAGACTTGGAAGAGGGCCTACAACATTTGTGAACTGTTGCGTTTCCAAAGGAACAAGTGCTGATCCAGTAAATGACTGCTTTTTTCATGGAGAATTTTTGGGGTCCATTTATGGAAGTGACACAGACTATAGACTGTAGACAATAGGCGCCCCCATTTAAGGATGCCAAATATCTAAGATATTTATTATTCAAATATCTAATGAGAGGCCCTTAGATCTTAAGGCCAACGCTTACAATGCTACACAGGACACCAAGTAGTTTAAATTTAGTACATGTAGTAAATTTAAGCGGGTGTGGTCTGTATAATTTCATCTGTGAGCTATGAAGATGTCGTCCTCCTCAAAGAATTTTTACAAAAAATTGAAAAATACATGACTGGTTTAAGACGCAGGTAGGGGATGGAGCTGGATGGGCATGCTTCGAGCGATGACAGCGGACAGGCCGAATGCGTCAATGCAAATAGGCCTAAGGGAACACCACGGCTACGGTCTAACCTTAGAACATAAGCTGGGCAACTGACAGTGTTTCTGGCCCTTTAGGCAGCAGCTGCTTCAAAAAAAAAAAACCATCGGGTAAGGGGACCGTGTTCTTAGGCGAATTTTGTAGTTGGAAATGGGCTCTTACGCAGATGAATTATAGAAAAAATTCCATTTCACGAGAATGGCGGATCGGGCTCTTATGCGGAGACCACTGTATTAGCCAATGAAATTTCATTAGTTTCCCCGGGAACATTTTTTCTTGGTCAGTATCGATCGATAAAGATGGTATTAGTGGCTTGGCTTAACCACACAGTGAAACAAAAGGACTCATTAAGCGCACAACTTCCATTTCACCACTCACGTGGGACCAAGGTTAATATATTGCAACAAAATATCAAAATAGGTGCGTCTTTTGATTGCCAAATGAAATTGAGACCCATAGTAAAAGTATGCAGTGCCTCTGTGACTGTGATGACTACGCACTGTATAGATATCTAGATCTGGTAAGACATAGATCTAGATTAGATCTATATTTTTTCTTCTTTTAGTAGATTCTAGACATCTAGATCTAGATTCTAGATTCTCTAGATCTACTTGGTCATATTCTAGACGTCTATTTGGTCAGATTGTGAACCAAAATTCCTATCGCTTACAGCACCTAGATCTATGTCGGAGTCAGAAATTGGCATCCTTTATAGGGCTGTCCTCTGATTCTACAATACTATATATATAGTACTATGGTATAGAATACTATCTAGATTCTAGAATCTAGACTAGAATCTATACATTTATTTATTGCCTTGTCGTTCTGCGACACCCCAATTCCCAATGATTTCACATTCCAGTTAGATTCTAGTGACTATTCACAATCTTCCCTTCTACTTTTGCCCCTAGTTTTACATCCCCACTAGATTATAGAACACTTACATTTTGTGCTTTCACTTAAAGAACTCAGAACACTGCTTTTCAGTTTCTTCTCAAACAGGGTTGTTCTTTTATTTTGCAACAAACTGCACTGCAACTGCAACGCTGCTTGTTTTGTACAGCAGTAAAAGTGGAAGAGGAAACGGCTTGTTGACAATCTGCGCATGGAATTTCGTCGATCTTCGGTTATCAAACGTCAAACGATTCTACGTTTTCGCTCATTTTCGGGAATCGTTCATTGTGACGTTTTCCACACCGGCTGACTTTATGCATCACATAACTTTCAGGGTCTCTCGCAAGTAATTTTTTTTCAGTTTCTTGATCTGACTGAAGAGGATGTCATTAGAAGAAGACATTGGTGAGAGGTTAAGAGAGGCTGCTTGCGTTGGAGACCTGAATCTCGTTGCAAAACTTGCATCACAAGGAGCTGACATTAACAGCAAAAATTCTATGAATGGTTGGTGAGTTGCTTCAACTAGAATCTAGAAATCTAAGACGTCTGTCAGCGAAAAGTTTCAGTCATATCATTGCAGTCTTTGCATCGTTTTTGCCTTTGTCAAATTAGTCAGTCTTTGCTACGTCAGCCCCAGTGCCAGCCTCAGCCCTAAATAAAATAAGATAATATTTGCAGGTTTTGATTAAGAACCTTATTGCAACATAAGTAATAAAATGTAGATCTAATTGATTTAGATCTACTGTAAAATTTATAAATAGCCTAGAATAGATTTATCTAGATCTAGAGATGTCTTCTAGATCTAGATTCTAGATTGGATGATTACAATTACTGTGGTGGTAGAAGTAGAAGGCTGTATAGAAGGTTACTTTTTAGTTACACACGTAGTGGTAAAGGGTCTGCTTTTTAATTGTTAAACTTGGCTACTTTCAGCCTTTTAAAAAATATGCGTGCAGTGCAGATATAGATCTAGTTCTTTAACATTATGTCAGACTCAGAGGCTGAGAGAAAAGAGAAAAGTACTTCTGAATGTTCTTTTCAGGACAGCTTTGCATTGGGCATCTAAAAGGAACCACGTGGATGTTGTACGTTTTCTACTAGAGAAAGGAGCTGACAAAGAAAATCTCAACAAAGACGAAAATATTCCTGGACATTTGACTTCAAATGAAGAGATTAGGGAATTGTTAGGAGGTAGGTGAATACTGCAGTACATAAAGATTACAGGTTACGCATGATAATTTTAACATAATTTGGTTATAATGCTATTCCTGCACCGTTGATATCAAATAGACATTAGGAAATTATTAGAAGACAAGTAAATAGATCAATGCTTGTATATTATTCTTGAATACTCATTTCACAGTGTCATAAAAGTGGTCTCCGCCTAAGAGTCCATCATTCGTGTGAAATGGGTTTTTTTCTAATATAATTTATCAGTGTAAGAGCCCACTTTCAACTACAAAATCCGCTTAAGAACACGGTCTTCTTACCCGATACATTTGTTTTTTTAAGCAGCTGCCATCTAAACCACCAAAAACACTGTCAGCCGCTCTACTTTTATTCTAGGATTAGGCCGTAGCCGTGGTGGAAAGCAAAGCCCGGTTCTCTCTGCCCCCTCCCAATTTTTGTTCCCCTAGTCCTATTTGCGTTCAGCCTATCCGCTCTCATCGCTGGAAGCATGCCCATCCAGCTCCATTCCCTACCTGCATCTTAAACTAGTCATAATTGGCTAGATCTACACTTTGTTGTTGTGTCCTTCCCCTATTCACCGACCGACACCTTCAGCATTCCCTCTGCCCATAGTCTCGACATATTGTAACCCCGCAACCTAGACTCACCCCTACCCAGCCTTCTGTACTTCAGATATCATGATGAAACACCGCTCTTTGTTTTGATCTACATAGTGGAAGTGGCATCTCAGGGAGGGATCAGAACAAAGATCTTTGATTTTGTGGAAAGAAGCCGCCGGCGTCTTGCATTGTATTGTTTTACGTAATACAGACAGGGATAGTCTGGCAAGGAATAAGCATGATTTTTATTGGTGTTTACATCGTTTTTTTCTTTTTCTAAGAGCCCATTCCGGCTAAGAACATGTCGTGTCTCCCGAGGGACGGGTTCTTAGGCAGAGACCACTGCACCCTGAAATCCTATAAAAAATCGTTAGGTTTTTTGTTTTGTTTCTGTGAATAATTTTAAAAATAATGTTAAAGCCTACAAAATTTTATGTTGATTTATCAAAAACAACTGTCAGATTAAGCTATGATTTTTCTTTCTCTTGTGTTATTTAACCCTTTGACCCATTTGTCTCATTCCTGTGTTACAATTTACAAATAAAGGTTTCTTGTTTTTTCAACTTCCTGTTGTAATTAATAAACCTTTTGTGTGCATATACTTTAGACATTTATAATGAGAGGTTGGGAGAAGCTGACATGCACTGAAAACTATTCAACAGATACTCTTACTTTTTGCCTTTACATACCACATGACATGAAGTAGAATTCAGGCAGTGTGTATATTTTCTAATATTTCACAGATACTGAGTTGTTTCAGTCAGCTGTTGATTTTCTAATGAGAGAGAGAAATAGAGAGTGTTGCCAAACTCACATCCTTTATTTAAATTAGGCAATAATTAGCTCTGATAATCAAAATGAGGCTGTATACACATACCATTCAGCAGCATTACTCCATTAGTTATTATAAAGCACTTTGGTCGGTTCTTAATGGAGAAAAATGTGTCAGCATGTACAAGGCTATAGATGGGTTTAACACTAGCGGCGAATAATTTTTTTCCTGGGCTTAGTCGTGTTGAACTATAGCGGTAAGTAATTTTTCAGTAAGGTTTAACAATAGCGGCAAATAATTTTTTTCCTGGGCTTAGTCGTGTTGAACTGTAGCAGTAAGTAATTTTTCAGTCAGGTTTAACACTAGCGGCAAATAATTTTTCAGCAGGGTTTAGATGGGTTGCTAAATCCATTAATTGCATGCTCTTTTTTTTTCTAGCTTCACCTGATACAGACGTAAAGAAATCTTCTTTGCCAATAATTCCTAATTACCTGGCAAACCCTGTTTTCCCATACTCAACGGACGCTAATTCAAGCCATTCTTCAAATTATAACCAATCATCAATTGAACAGAAAGTATCTGGAGTTGATAACAGAACAGGACTCTCAAAAATGGCTCATAATGGCACAACTCTGGTTTCAGATGATGGTATGAATTCTATTATTTTTCTGTTATAATTTAAATTCTGCTTGCTTTTTCCTTTAACTCATATATTATCATTTTCTAAAGAGAGGCGTAGTTTTGAAGAACTACCTATGACAGAATCTGTATCAATAGGACTGAATTTGGCAAGGAGTATTTCCTACCCATTGGATATCAATAAAGCAAAAAAAGTACCATGAAACAAGTATAATATTTGTATAGCATCAATAATTTTTGTTATAATTTATATTTATGTATAAATCAGGCTATAATGAAGGCTGTCAGCCATAAGTGTTGAGTCATTCATAAATTTTGTCTGCTACATTTTGTTGACAAACAAATTACAGTGGAAACCTCATAATTATTTGAAGTGCTTGGGAATGGACCAGAACTGCGAATTATAGAAAGGGACATACTGAGTTCCAAGAATGTCAAAATTATTGTCCAGTTCACTCAGAACAAACCCCCAACCCCCACCCTTAAAAAATTGATTTTTTTTGTCAATTCCCTACTCACTTCCCGCCACATCTGCTACAGAGTGTCATTCCCTATTTACTATTTTTGTTTAATCTGACTTTAAAACGGACATAGCTTTTGTCGCTCAAAGTGTGTAGATCTGCTATGTAGTGTTAGATCTAGTTCTAGACTCTAGTACCATAACAAAGTAAAATCCCAATCTAGATCTAAAAAAAAAACAAAGAGCCCATCTCGCTGAAATGATGTAAGAATATCTAGCACATTTCGCTTCATCCCTTGTTCCCTACCAGCCCCCTTCCCTGTGCTGGCAACCCACTTCGCGCAAAAAGTTAGTGATGATTCCATTGTACTCGTGGCAGACAGGCCTAACGCTCGACTAGATTTGATTTCTTTGTTCAACGTCGGTTTTCTGAGGTCCGATATCGCCGACAGGCCTAACGCTGTCTCCTCTGGGCGCAGTCCTCATAATTTTATATTGTAAATGATGTAATAACCACTGAGCCCATCCTGCCTCAGGGGATGAGTTACGTTACAAGGCCTGACGCATGACGGGCAGCGTAGCGTTACACATGGGCTTACAACATTACCTTTCTTGACTCCCAACTTCGAATTAAGAGAATCGGGTCCTTGTAGCTGTCCGATTGAATTTAAGAAAGCCAAAGAGGAGAGAACAACCTTATCTCTCGAAACTTCGAATTGTCCAAAGTTCGGTTTATCCGAGTTCGGCCTTCGAGGTTTCCACTGTATGTTTACTGTTTCTGTATGGTGTAATCTCAATGCTTAAAAAAAGAAAATGATGATTTCACTTGTCTGCACTGCCCTAAAGAAATTTTACTTTTACTTTACTTTTCTAAAAATTAAGAAAAATAAATTTATATAACAGACTTTATTTAAAGATGCTACAAAAGTGAGAACAGATTCTCACAATAATCATTTCTTTAAAGTTAAAGAATGTTTTGTAGATTTAAATGTGATTTTTTTTTTTTTTTTTTTTGAACTGGAATAATTACTCTCCTTTCTTCTTCTGTCCTCTCACATATAATGCATAATTCATGTAGTAAAAGTTTCAAAACATTTTTTACTCCACAGAACTTGTTCTGAAAGCACGCTTGGCCAACTGTGAAGAGAAAGACTTTATAGAGGTCGAATTGTCAAAAACATCACTCACTTTTGCGAGTCTTTTTAATTTACTTTGCGCTGAGCTGGGTGTGGACAAAAATCTTGTTGCTAAAATCCGTAAATTACCTGATACAGTATTGCGGAAAGACAAAGATGTACAGAGGTTGCGTGATTTTCAGGAAATTGAATTGGTGCTCACAAATAAAGCTATGAGCAGCGCCTCACGTACTTACAGCATTGGACCAGCTCGAAATCATGAAACTATTTTATATTGATTAATTATTCAGTTACATCTTTGATTTTGTCATTGGTGGTCATTACAATAAGATTAACCAGACATTACTGCTACATTTTTAAGGTTTTTGTAAGAAAAAAAATGTAACAGATTATATTAACATTCTAATGTTTTTTTTTGTGCTCTATCAAGTTTGTTGCTTCCTCGGTAGGAATATGAAAAATGGTATTTAAAGGCAGTACTTGTTGAAAATTTAAATTGAATAATCAACAACCAGAGAAAAAGGTGCCTTCGCTATTTTTACTCTTTGATAAGTGTTATTCCATTGTGGATAAAATATGTGTACAAGTACAAGTATGAGGCCTAAATCTAGTTTCTCATAAAAAGTGAAATTCTTTCACTGTTTAAGGTGCCAAATTATTTTTATTTCTTTTTTTTTAACCCGTTCTTAAAATGGACATCCAGCTATACAAAGGGTGATGGTTTCATTTTGAAATGAGGTGGACAGATTTGATTGAATCAAAATGATAGGCCACTTACTGACTTGTTGCAAAACTGAGTTTTCATTATGTTTGCAAAGAGAGGGAACATGCTTACTCTATTTTATCAATCACTAGTTTTCCTGTGAAAGGCAACAATTAATTCATTTCATGAAGGTCGACAATGTTGCACAGTACCAGTGCTTCAAAAGTATTCTAGACATCTGCTGCATTGTATTGCAAAAACTAGTTATTGTAAAAAGATACAAGAGGGATTTTTTACTTTATGTTTATTACAACATATATCAATGGGTTGATTTTCTTCATCCTTTTCTCTAGTCTTCCAGAAGTATGTGATGTGGTGGCTGGGTTTCCAGAGTTCTTACGCTGAATATTTCAGACACTTTAATAGTCATGTTTAATATTATACACTTGCACATGACAAAGGCAAACAGCATTTTTGTATGTGTCCTCATGGAAACTGCATAATATTTAACTTTGGCCTCAGATTGTGAACTTTTGACCACTTATACTTATACCTTTACCAAGAGAAGGAAAAAAAATTATTATTCCATTTCCATGAACTACTTTTAGAATTTAAAAAAAGGGGATTTCTTATCATGTCAGTGGTTGTGTTTTTTTTATTTCAGTGTGTTTTAGTTTAGTTTTGCAATGAGGAGACATTCATAATGTGAGCCTAACTGTAACATGAGCTGTCAAAGTCAGAGATTTTTTCCTTTTATTTTTCATTCAATGTCATTGCCATGGACTCCACCTGTTTCGAGTTGCATGTTTTCTATTGTATTTCGTATTTCAAAATTTCGGAATATAATGTAAAAAGTGCCATTGCAACACCTTCCACAGGGCATCAATACACAAACACGCAGAATAGATTCACTGTCACTGTCAGGACCCAGCCTCTGGAGCCAAAAAAACTACATAATTGGTGCATTTTGTTGTATTTTGTGTATTGCTGGGTTTTTTTCCTGTCGCAAGGTTCATGTGCGATGAGTATTATATCTTACTGTTTGCATGAAAGATCCTACCATTTGCAAGTCTGTAAAATCCTATGATCAGATGAGCTGGATTTTGTATATTACATAATATATATGTGTGCCTCTTTCTTGACTCATATCTGTCCTTGCTTTTCAGCTTGTATCCATACATTTACATGTATATTGTATTTGGAAACCACATGAATGTCATTCACTTCAGATAACAGAACTTTCTTGAGAGTTTAACAGAATTGATTGATGAGGCCGGTGTGAATGTAACTTTGGTATTCTTCATTTGGCTGATTCGCACGAGTGAGAAGAAAGTATGTTTTAAATTTTGTGAAAATAAAGTGTGGTTTTTGCAGTGGTAAATGTAATAATTAAGCCAGCTAAGCTTTTAACAGGCCTGTAAATAAAGTGGAAATGCTAATGTATACATGTATGCTTACAGTTGGGCTAATTTACTGTCAGCTTGTTTGCTCTGTTGATTTATATAACCACTGGATCTGCTAAGCTGGGCTATCCGCATCTATATTATAACTGAGAATATTATTGGACACTAAAAGTAACTCTCACACTTTGAAAATGAAAGACTGAAGTACTGGAACATTTGTACATTACGACAGACTAGAGTCCCGTCTGGGAGATGATTTAAAAATCATACATGTATGTATGTTCCCCTTCACGCTACCAAAACCGGAATAAGCTCCGGCTCTATGGGCCTCATAGGCATTGAAGGAACTTTACTTTACATTTATTGATTGGTTTTGATACCTTTTTTTTTTTTTTAATTTAAATTTTACATTATTATTGTTTTTCGAAGTCAGTTCCCCTACATTAATTTTTTACATGTACATGTATAAAATCCTGAAATTACTCACAAGTCTTCTGCATAAATCATCTTTGTCATTATTGTAAAGGTGCTAAGTGTGACAGTTGCAGTGCTTCACATATTGAGGTTTTTTCATTAGCCTTTGTTCATCAATCATTAAAATATGATCGAGCTACTAAGTTTGTACGTGTAGTCTTATTTCATCCTCCCATAATTTTTTATAATTTGATTCAGAAAGGCCGCACTCACTCATTCCAAGTGAAAGACCAATTTTTTCCTACATTTCACTTTCAGGAGATTATTATCAATATTTTAAATGAGGTTGTGTCCTGTCCCTTCTGTCAACATATTGCACTATGATAAAAACAGAAACATTTTAATTGTAATAGAATAATGTCCAATTTGTTGGATCTCAGAATCTCCAAAAGGTGATGCCTTGAGAAGTTTCTCAGGTGCTTTTTACAGTATTTTTGTTGTCAATTGTTTGGATTATGTGTGGCCCCTTTTCTCAAATCAGCACTTTAGTCAACCTAGTGCATTTTTGCCTATTTTGAGTTGTTCAGATCATAGAAAGGTCTGAATTTGCGATTTGATTTTAATGTGATACCAAATGTAATAGGATTGGACAATTACATTGTATTGAAATATTGCGAACCGAAATTTCAAATAAGCACTGAATACATGTAGGGTAATGAAGATGGGTGCACAAGTCAGCACTTCAGGCCCTATTGTCATATTAAGTAGAACATAGTTTCAAATTCAATCAGAATCTATTATAGGGTGGGCTGAAAAGTTTTGTCATGACCTTCATATTTTCTGAACTCCAAATGATAGAGGAATGATAAAGATACCAACGGAGAGCTCAAAGCATATGCTCTTACTCACTTTACTTTATTTATATTTCGACATAATCGCCGTCCTTTTCTACGCATATCCTCCAGAGGTGGACCAGTTGATGAATTCCGTCGAAATTGAAATCATGTGACATGCTTCGGAACCAATGAATCACTTCAGCTTACAATTCGTCATCACTGCCAAAATGTGTTCCCTTGAGGTGTCTCTTTAGTCTAGGAAACAGGAAAAAGTCACAAGGGGCCAAATCTGGACTGTAGGCGGGGTGGTCTAGCACCTCACTTATTCTACTTTTTTTTCAATGGGATTTCTTGTTTTTTGACTCGTGTCTGGTCGAGCATTATCATGTTGCAGCAAAGCATTAATTTTTCCTGATCGAATCTGCCTCAGATGTCACCAAAGTCTTTTTAAGGTGCCAATGTAACTGTTACCATCGCCTAAGAATTCCAAGTGGACAATGCCATCGCAGTCCCAGAACACAGTCATGAGCAGCTTCCCCGCTGACCGCGCAAGCTTGAATTTCTTTGGACTGGGTGAACCTTTGTGTTTATACCCTCTTGATTGTTGTTTAGTTTCTGGGTCATAATGGTGAACCCATGATTCATCTCCTGTTACTATACTGTTGAGAAATGCATTGCCTTCATATACATGACGGTCCAAGTGTCGTTGGCAAATGCGACTTAGAACTTCTTTCATTTCTGGTGTAAGCATTCCTGGAACCCAATGGGTGCATACCTTTCTGTAACCGAGCAGATTCCTGATTATATAGTATGATATAGCCAACTCTTTCTTTTGAAATTCCAAGTTTCTCTGAGGTATCTTTTTGTTTCACACGAGATTGGCACGTCAACCTGTGTGTTGCATTTCGGCTTCGCCCACAGCAAATCGGGTCATTCAGGCTGGTTGAAGCTGCATCCATCCCCGTGTGCAGACTGACACAAGAATCACCACACAACTTTCAGCCGTTTGTGGATGTATGTATGGGGATGCGCAATCCTCCGCTAGTGTGAGACATTCAATTACAGCGCGTCATTTCATGATGACTTCCTGTGTCGTGATTATTTTGACCGACATTCCGAAGTTATCTTCCAAGAAATGCGATAATTTGATGATGGAAGGTCATAAATGAACAAACTTTCAATGCTGTTAAGAACTGAATGATGTTTATACACGTAATTCATGTAAGGTTCATGTTGGTGCGTTCAATAGAATCAGAAATATCCAACAGATGACAAGACTTTTCAGCCCACCCTAGTATATTGACTTGTACTTGTAGCTCAAAACAGGTAAATAAAGTACAATAATATAAAATTATCATACATGTGATGTAATATGAAAATAAACTTAAGTGCTGTTTAGAGGAAGCAGGCGACATACATGTACATGTATTCTGACTGACAGATGGAGCAATAGCTCAAACTCAAATTACAATGTTAGTTGTTAGGGCTATAAAATAGTGGTTGTCAATTTTGCTTTCTACTTCTATTGAGGGCAAATCCTAAAGGTGGATATTTTCTGTGAGAAACTGTTTGTTTCTTAGGGGCCTGAAGGCCAGATGTGTTTTATGTCTGGTATGATTATTTTCTGGTCGTATAATTTTTCTTAACTTCGGTTTTTAAATAAACTTGTGTGTTCCACTAAATCAATATGTTTTGAGTTGATATACATTGTACATGTAATTGTACTTGCTTGCTTCCTTGTGATCAAAGACAATTCTACAAAGTAGGCTATAATGTAGGGCCTATAGGAACCATTTCATAAAACTTAAGACATTATAACTAAAAATTGTAATTGTATAGTATACATTGTAATAGTAATATGATAAATGTATTCCTGATATTTCTGATCTATTGCTCTTCTAGCTGTTTCTGTTATTTTTCAAGAAAAAGGTTTGTGCACTGTAGTCCACTTCATTCATACTCCTATACTTTAAATGTTTGTATAATCATAATCAGACAGGCACTGCAGTGGAACCCCCAAGGAACCCGAAAACAGGGAAGGCCAAGGGAAACTTGGAGTAAGATGTGTGGAGAGAGACAAGGAAGGAACAGGATAAATATGGTCAGAACTGGCAAAGTTATCCCAGGACAGAATAAAGTGGAAATCCCTTGTGTGTGGCCTATACCCTGAT
>JBDFRD010121485.1:0-12962 GCA_039654405.1 Bullina lineata
AACTTGGCTTTTCTCTTTCATTACTGAGTACAACCTACTTCAGATTATTGGTGTAGGCCTAGATGATGATGATGATGATGATGATGATGATGATGATGATGATGATGATGATGATGATGATGATTATTATTATTATTGTTTGGACAGGGAGACATGCTTCAGCAGCTGTCGGCGAGGTAGCTGCAGTTTTCATCATTCGACCCTGCTTTTATCAGATGGGAAGCGGCACACGATGATGGCTTCCTGATGCTGAAGCGATGCTATCGTTTAATAATATTCATAACATAGAGCCCACTGCGTGTGTAATCGTGGAAAGTAATTTGTGAAGTGCGGCACGCTTTTCCTAAGCGAATCCGAGCGAGGAAAATCCTCGATTCGTGGCAATAAATAGTTAGAATATGATGCATAATATTAAATTATTGTGGAAGGCTAGATCTAGATCTAGATCTAGCCGTATCTGAGGCTCCCCCTTATCTTGCAGAACTTACTAGAGGAATGTAGGGATTTTATTTTCCGCAGCGCCGAGTGTTAGAGTCAAATCCATGCCAATATTAATTTGTGTGATGCAATGGCTGCGCATATTTTGTTTAACACTTTCTGTCGATTATAAAAAAAAAAACATGGGAAAGGGGATATTCAGCAACCTCAAATTACTTGTAAGAGCTAAATCTAGATCTAGATCTACATCTATTAATATGGCTATTAATATGATCTGGCATATATTCCATGGAGAACTCTTTTGTTTTTGCAGGAAAGAATAGTCAGCGTCCAGTTGTTTAGGTTAGTTGTCAAGAAGGAAGAAGGGAGAAACCCTCGAATTTCACCACCATTTGACATTATTATTGGAAGCTGAGTCGATCATTACTTTTCTCCTGATTCGTGCATGCGGATCTATTTGTAGCCATAGGCTACTTTTGGCTAAAGGATCAACCATTTTACCATTTGGATATTTAATAAGTTATATATAGATTTAGGTGGGGAAAATTATTTCACGTTGGCGAGACCACAAAAAATTCAGCACATGCACTTCAATTCATCCAGGATGTGACAATGATGAAATTTGTGAAATGAAAGAAAGGTAGGCTACCAATAGACTCTTAGTCTTAGTGCATGGGATCAATAACAGTTGAAAAAGAAACTATGAATGCTTACTGTAACTAGAATCTAGATCTATAGTAGGTGTATAGATCTTTCTAGATCTAGATCTAGACTTCTAGACCCATTTTTAATCATTTTTCTCTTGTCCGAATTTATTGAAAAAATGATCCTTAAATGCAATAGAAGGCAAAGCTCAAAGGCTGTATTTGAAATGATAAGTGCGATGCAGTTTTGCAACTAAGTGTATCTTTCATGATGCCAACAAGGTGGAACAGGCTCAACAACATTTGAGAACTGGTAATCTTAATTATTCCCAAAACCCTTGTTTTTATTGCTTTTCAATAACACCTTCTGATCCTATGCATGATTTTTGTTAAAACTAAATTATTTCTGGTTCCAAACAGACCAACAGTCTGATGCGGCGGACTATAGATTCTAGATACTATTCACAAAAAGTGAAGTCACAGCTTGATGTGATTTATCTTTGTTTTCTTTTGATCTAAATATTTTATGGCTTTTTTTTTCCTGATGCAGGTCTATTAGATGTGCCGTAGAGTGCTTCTTCTTACTAAATAAATATATAGGCCTACTTTGAAAAACATACTTTGACACTTCAGTTGTTTGTAGTGGTTGTAGCTGGAAGTTTTACAAAGAGAAGAAGTGTATTACATTTTTCCGTGATATTTCAGAGTATATTAATTTACGATCCTGTCTAGATTTTAGCTTTCTTTGGTTTACTTTTGAAGTAACTTTCTTCACTTATTTTTTTCTTTATCAAATGTCTAGATCTACCAAGAAGATGAGAAATGACTGATATAGGAATGAGTGACCGAAATACTTTATTTAAAATATAGTAAAACTTTATTTTTCCAGATGACAGCCCACCGACAAGAGTGCTCATTTGAACTTGGAGAGAATGATGACAATTTACAAGAACAGAGAGACGAGGTACAGGGTACAATACTTGTTGTTAGTGTGCAAATTTAATGGATTAGTTTATTGGTTTGTTCTCCAGTCAGAGGACGGGAAGTTTTGTGTGGAAGTTGGAAAGAATTGGGTTTTTTTTATCCTTGATGTTTTTCGAAAAATAATAAACTAAACTTAAGAGTATCAGAAGAAACTAAAGAAATAAAGCAAGAGAAATTTTTTCTGATAAAACCCCCCGGCAAACTAAAATCTGTAAATTGGAGTTACGATTTAAATATATTAATTTTTGTGAATATGAAATTATTGTTCAACAGTTCAAATATCTTTCTTCTGACTTGATACATTCTTCTATTTGAAGGTGCTTGCCCTCCAGTCAATATTCAATTCAGAAGAAGAAGAAAACATCAAGGTCTTGTCAGAAGTGGACGATGCAAAGAGTGGTTTATTCACTTTGTTGGTGTGTATAAGGATGTGTTTTCATGTTTAAAATTTTGATCTACATTTTTTCTCCTTAGTCTCAGATTTCTATAATTTGTGGGTCATTCCATGGACTTAAGGCAATGTGATTTGCAGTTTTTTATTGACTTGAAACTCAAACCCAAAATTAATTGTGTAAAAACTTATAAGTCTTTTGTGTGCTAAGTGTTTGCTATTGTTGACTGTTTAAAAATGAGTACATAAATTATCTGTAATAACAGGCTTGTACAGTAATAATTCACTGAACATTTTAAAATTGAATTGTTTGTGAGTGTTAATTATGATCAGAATGTATTTGTGCAATTTTACAGGATAGCTTCATTTGGTTGTGTTTGCTACTTTTCATTTTTCAGCTACCCTGCAGCTTTCATTCACTTTTTTTGCATTTTATTGTTAATTAGAATAGTATGTACGTTAATTAAAATAGTATGTACGTTAATTAAAATAGTATGTACATAAATTACTGAATTTGCCAGATAACAGTTTGTGTGAAGCTGTGTGACAAGGCCATTCAAGTGGATGTGAACATCCCAGTGGAAGGAGGTGACGATGAGGAGGTGCAGGGAGCTGCTGCAGCTGTGGCACACTCGCCAGATAGCAGTGAACCTCCTCAGTTGGGTCGGCACGTTGAGCTCAGTCGATCAATGTCAGGTATGTAAACAGAGGACTTTTGTTTCTGGGAATTTCACATTTACAACATCTGTCCTCCTTACAACACTCAGTCAAGCAGGCATGCCAACTTTAAGGGTTTACTGTAAGAAATTACGGGGAGCAGGCAGAAATTACAGTTTACAGGCAATTACAGCCAAATTATGGCGAGGATATATGCATTTAAATCTCATTGCCGCATTCTTCATTCTCTGGCATTATTCTTGTATGCACTAAAATTACTCTTTTATGTCCTCATTTTAATGCGAGTTCAGCTCGTGATTACTCCAAGCCTCAAACGTGGTTGGCATGTCTGATCAAGTGCATTTTTATCAATTTTGTGTCATGTATGCTGTTACAAACGTCAGAATTTGTTGAATATGGTACCAAGTATTATGGAAGATGTCATTATCAAGATATTATAAGCTGAATAGGGGGAAGTCCCTTAACTGTTGTTTTGAGAAAATGGTGACTAATTGATTAAAAGTACCCATTCTATGGTGGCACTTTCGTTGCATGGTTAGAGCGTAGGACTCCTAATTCATGGGTCCTGGGTTCGAATGCAGCGGTGCCTATGTTGTGCCCTTGGGAAAGACACTTTACACCATTTTCTCCCCCCACCCAGGTGCGAATTGGGTACCGGTATATTGGGCTAGGGAAGTAAACCTACAACAGACTAGTGTCCTGTCTAGGAGATGAAGTAAAAATCCTCTGTTCTGCTTCACGCCACCGTGGATAAGCTCTGACTCTATGGGCCTCATAGGCTGTGAAGGAATTTTACTTATCCATTCATTAATGACGATGGATATAATAAAGTGTCAATTTCAGGAACAGACTTATATGAAGGTTATGATATTCAAGCTGTACAATTATTGAAAACTGAGAAAATCTGTCAGTTTGTCCATTTTCACTTGTGGATACCTGTGGCTCAACACTGTGTCTTTGCAGGTAGGAGGAACCAGGTCACATTTGTTTTGTGACATAAAGTGTGGCTTGGTATCTCAATGATTAGAGTACTGAGCACCTCTGTTTGAGGATCTGGGTTCGCAACCTGAAGGCGACAGTGCTGAATCCTTGGAAAAAGATTCTCCTCTGTCCACTAAACTGTGAAACTAGTTTCTGATAGCAGGTAATAGAAGAAGCTTTTGTCCATATTTGACATGCCCATGAGCAGTGCAGTTCTACTGTACAAACTCAATGCAAACTTCAGAAGGAATAATAGTGTGAATGGTGTGAGTTTTCTACATGCTTAGTGAATTATATAGTAAAAACTGGCAGAACAGATGAAGATATTGAGACCAAAATGTGATGGCAAGACATGTCTTTGATCTGTTGAAGCCAGAAAGGGAAATCATCAGCTCTCTCCTCATGAAACAGACTGCATTTTCAGCAGTAAAATATTTTTTTATATATATATTTAATTTTATCTATGGATCCGAGTCAAGGAAAATTTTTCTATCTCAACAACGCCTCAATATTTTTTTTATTCTGCAAGCGCACATTGATTGTTCATCCACATTTTGTTTCCCATGTAAAATTTCAAGAGCACCATTTATCACAAAAAATGATGATGTCGAAGCAAAAATGGCAACCAGCATAGATACATGGTAAAAGTTAGAGAGTGAGAGCAGTTGTTCGATGTCTACACAAGAAACAATTAAAACCATCTGACATTCACGCAGAACTTAAGGCTGTTTACAGTCAAAACATGTGAAGCAAGTCACAGGTGTATCGCTGGTTTAGTTCATTAAAAACGAGGCATGCATATTTAGAAGACGAGTAATATATAGTAAACAAATACTATACAATATATAGTAAACAAATACTGTGTAATATAGTAAACAAAAACTGTATAATATAGTAAACAATTACTGTATAATAATATATAGTAAACAAATACTGTACAATATATAGTAAACAAATACTGTACAATATATAGTAAACAAATACTGTGTAATATATAGTAAACAAATACTGTACAATAGATAGTAAACAAGTACTACATATATCTCTTTCTTCATGTTTCACGTGCTCCATTCAGGGAACAAGTGGCACGGCGCTTTCCCAGTGCGATTCCTGCCTCCCATGTCGCTGTTGGTGAGCTTCCCCCCCTCCTACCCCTCACATGACCCTCCCAACTTTGAGCTGGCATGCACCTGGCTCACACCTGCTCACATTCAGGCCCTGGCCGGTCAGCTCCGTCTGGTGTGGGAGGAAAGTGTCTCCATGCCAGTAGTCTTCTCCTGGATGGACTGGCTGGAGAATAATACCATGAGGTAGGAAGCACGGGGTCAAGGTCAGAGTTTCACTTGATGTTTTGTAAAGTAGCAAACACAACCAAATGAAGCTATCCTGTAAAAATACACAGGCAAGGGAATGACTGTGGAAAGGGCAGCAGAAAAAAAACGTGAACGTGTGTGACACGTTATTTTTTTTCTGCTGCCCTTTCCGCAGTCCCTCCCTTGCCTGCCAGTCGATCAGTTAAGTCCTCTTTTTGGACTCCGAGATTGTGTTTCTTTGATGCGGCTTGGGCTTCACCTTTGTTTCCACCTTCGAAGACATTAATGTCGAACGTTGGTTTGTCTTTGTGTATTTTTACAGGATAGCTTCATATGGTAGTGTTTAATACTTTGCATTTTTCAGCTTCCCTGCAGCTTTCATTCATGTGCAAGAAGTTTTAGTCTCTCGTATTTCCAACTGAATAAGATGAGAACAGAGAGTGAGAACACTTTCTTACACATTTTAAAAGCCCTGTGAGCTAGGAATCCATTGAAGGCTCATCTGAAAAAAAAAAAGAAAAAGAAAACTACTGAAGAAGACCAAAGAAAACAAATGAATTTAAATAACTGAAACATGCACAGTGAAATGTGGTTGTTGTTGTTGTTGCTGTTCCACTTATAAGATAATAATTGTTGACACGTTCCAGTCTTGCCTCGTTACGTCCTCAGATTTGAAGCTCTACCTTTTCCTATTATGTCTTTGAGTTGCGATAAAATGAAAACAGTACACCTTTCTCACTTATCTCACTATTGGCAAGTCTGTCTAGAGGCATGTAAGCTTCCCTTTCTGCCCTCCTACCAAGTTGTAAACTGGTGTGCTGTTCACACTCTACAATATTTCCTTAAATGGTAACACAACATAGAAGCAGGCATTATAAAACTCTGAAGTAGTCATAGAACTCTGATGCTAGAGTGGAAGCACCCCTGACCGTCGGGCCCCCCTGATCGTCAAATTTCGTGGTCGGTCCGAAAAATCGATGTAATTTTCCTGTTTTGGAATTAATAAAATTGAAAACATCCGTTGACGCATGCGCAAAGACCTTTTCGTTATCGATTTTTGGCATTGTCATTGTTTTAACGGATCGCTGATACTATTTTGTTTTGAATTAAAAAACAGCTGCTTAACGGTAAGTCGTATTTCCGGCCATTCTTAAGGAAATGCTAAGGGGGAATGATCATCTTGCTAAGGGTATAGAAACAAGGTTTCCTAACTATTTTAATTTATTTTTGTGTAATTGACTGATGGAAACATCCCTTTTTATAAATAGCGACATGACATAAGGCTAAAATTAGGTCTAGGGCGTTAAATGAGGGGTTGCAACTGCTCAGGCAGAGAGTTACGATGTGCACCTCTGATCGTCATTTGTTTTTTTTTTATTTAATATAAAGAAAAAATTATTTTTGTTATAATTTTACCTCAGTTGTTACAACAATGTCTTAAACACTAGAGATAATGTTTCTTGAGACAGATCTATCACAATTTGCCTAATTATAAAGGTAGATCTAGATTCTAGATCTAGATTCTATAGATTTATCTGATCTATTGGTAGATCGCTATCTTATAGCATGATTGAAAATTAATTCATACAAAAACAATTATACAAATAGATCTAGTGTTTATTCTCCCATCTCACTTTCTTTTTTCCCCATCAATGTATTATCAACTGTGCAGAAGATGGCCTCCAACAAGAAATGGAAGAACCCTAGGTCTAGCTATTCGGAGGATAGCATACAAGCTGCCCTCCGGTCTTTCAAGGAAGGCAGGTGCCCGTCAATATCGGAGGCGGCCAAAAGGCATTGTGTGCCGCGAACCACCCTGAGTGAACGCATCAGGAAGGGCAGACAGGCCAAAAATCAGGTTAGAACTCATTTGGGAGTGCAAAATTCTTATTGAAATTCTTGTGAATCATTTCTGCTGTTTTCCCTTTCAGATACCAGTTCAAATGGGTAGGAACTTATGATTATTAACATACATGCCATGTACAATGGGTGTCACAGTTCGTATTTTAGGGTTGCCAACCCATCGATATCAATTTTAGTAAAAAGAGCTTTGAAAATTAGTAAAATGAGACAAAAAAAAATCTAATGCCGCTTTATGCGATCCCCAAACCTTCGACAACTTTCATCTTTTTCTTTCCATTCGTTGTTTCCACAAACATTATGCATAGGCCTAGGGTAGGCCTAATTAAACTTATAAATTAAATTCTCATTAACTCAGCTAACTGCTATTCATACTTTTTATCATAACACACACTTTATGTCACATTGACCGGATACAACTGACCACATTTACTCCTATTTACATTGTCCTTTATTGATAAAAGCCTCTTAATTTCCAGACAGAAAGCTTGCAAGCTTTTTTGGCTTTATACAAGAGTTCACTGGAGTGAAATTAATTCTGAAATCTCAGAGTTGAGAATTCGTAAGATGGCATCAATGTCAATGATCGTATAATTGTAAGATTGTATGGAAAAATCAGGAACTTTAGATCTACGAATAATTCGTAAAGGTTGGCAGCCCTGGTATTTGTATTTTTACAACGTTCGTTTATTTTCCTTTTTCAACAGGTAAAAAAGACCGTCCTTCACCAAGAAGAGGAAGGGAAGATTGTATCATGGCTGAAGGCGTCCTCTCGGCTGGGCTTTGGCAAGACGAAAGAGCAGCTGGTCTCCACCGTCCAGGCTGTAGTGAAGGATACTCAAAAGGTTACTCCTTTTAAGAATGGTAAACCTGGGCGGAGATGGCTTCAGCTGTTCCTTGCTCGCCATGCCGACGAAATTTCCCTGAGGACTCCGCAGGCTTTGGGGTCTATGAGGGCAGCAGTGACGAAAGACAAGATCAAAGGCTGGTTTGAAACGGCACATCAGGAGATATCACAGATTGATCCTGCCATCTTTGACCACCCTGAACGAATCTTCAACTGCGACGAGTCAGGCTTCAAGCTGGGAGGAGGTTTGGTCAAGGTTCTGGCAGGTAAGTCGGACAAGCGGGTGTACCAGGTGACCACTGACACCCACCAACAAATAACAGTACTAGCTTGTGGCAGTGCTTCTGGAGAGGTTCTTCAACCTTTGTTGATATTCCCTGGCCAGAGGTTCAGCTATGAGCCTCTGGCTGGCTTTCCAGAAGCCAGCTTTGCTAGATCAAGTAACGGCTGGATTGACGCTGATATTTTTTCCTCCTGGATAAAAGGCGATTTCATTCCAGCTGTGAAAGATCTGGCCAAGCCAGTGCTGTTGTTTGTCGATGGGCATAAAACCCATCTAAACATGGCGGTGAGTGAGCTCTGTCGGGACAACGGCATAATTTTGTATCAGCTGCCAAGCCATTCTAGCCACATTATTCAGCCTTTAGATCTTACCACATTCAAAAATCTAAAACAGGCTTGGCGAGAGGAAGTTTTGGCCTATCAGGAAGAGCATTGTGATGTTTTGGTAAAGCAGTATTTTGCTAAAGTGTTTAAGCAGGCTTGGGAAAGGGGGATACGAAAGGATGTCGTTGTCTCGGGGTTTCGAGCCGCCGGCATTTACCCCTGGAACCCCGCTCGTGTTGATTTATCCAAGACTGAGCCCTCTGGCCTCTTCACCCAGCACGAGCCTGGCCCGTCGTCTGTTGATAACAGAGATGGAGATGCTGCTGTTCCCTCTGCTGACATAATACATTTTGATTGCCATGATGATGTGTGTTTGTCAATGTCTCCTCCTTCTTGTGATGACACGACTGATGATTCTGTGGTGCCTGTTGTTCCTTCTGTGCCTCTTATTGATGATGCCATTATGCCTGTTCCGTCTGGGCCTGTTATTGCTGATGATGCTGCTGTGCCACTTATTGCTGATGATGCTGCTGTGCCACTTATTGCTGATGATGCTGCTGTGCCACTTATTGATGATGATGCCGTTGTGCCTGTTCCGTCTGTGTCTACCCAAGCTCCGTCATCCACTTCACACATGCCTCCTGTTATTGTCATTAACTCTGCATCTTCTACGTCTCCTTTACCTGTTTCTGCTGAGCCAGTGTCTGATGTTGTCTTATTTGATAGATTGTTGTCCCTTGTTTCTGCTCATGGTTTTGATGCTTTGTCTACTATGTGGCACTCATTTGATAATAATGGTGCCGAACCAGTGGACCCAATCCAACGGCATATGTTGACATTGTATGCTCGTGTAAGGTCGAAGCTGGAACAGCAAAATCCACAAAGGGAGCCTGAGAGGACATTTGATAATCTCAGGCTACCCAATAAATGGAAACAGAAAACTGGAGGTTCGAAGACACTGAACCTCCCAAAAATGATAAGTTCTGGGAAATTTAGATCACATTTGGAGGAGGTGGAGAGAAAGAAAAAAGAGGAGGTAGAAGAAAAGGAAAGAAAGAAAATGGAGAGGCAAGCAAAAAAGCAGAAAGCAGAGGAGGAGAAGCAAAGAAAAAAAGAAGAAACAGAAAAGAAGAAAAAAGACAGAGAGGAAAAAAACAGAAAAGAGAAAGAGGAGAAAATGAAGAAAAAAAATTTGAAAAGAAAAGTACATGTAGATCTAGAAGTAGATGATGATTCGAGTGATGTTTTGGAGAATGAAGATCTGTGTTGTGGGTGCAAGGGTAAAAATGACGATTGCATGTTTGACTGGGTTGGGTGTTTGTGTGGTAGATGGTTTCATGTGGAGTGCACGCGAGATAAAGAATTTGTTGGGAAGAGTATGGAAGAGATTGAACATATGTTGTTTGTTTGTGAGTTGTGTAAGAGTAAGTATGTGTGAAAAATGATGTATGGGCATGCTAAAGATATTATAATCTAATGTTCATCATATAATTGACTGGGATTGCATGTGTGAGTGCTAGATGTTATAGATAATGCTCATATAATTTATTATATGCATAATAATATTATTGTGATAAAATAATGTAGAAGAATGTTAGGGGTGTAAATAAAAGAATAAAAATTGTATTATATCTTGGATATTTGACTGGGGTTGCATGTGTGAGTGCTAGATCTAGTGGGTATGATGTTATAGACATCAATCTAATGTTCATATAATTTATATGTATACATGTATGCATAATAATATTATTGTGGGTATGATGTTTTTTGAATATTTGACTGGGGTTGCATGTGTGAGTGCTAGATCTAGAATCTAGATCTAGTGGGTAGAATGCACATTCTTTTCATAAAGTGTAAACATGTTATCAATATTGGATCTATTTATAAAATTTGTGAATAAAGACTGTAAATAAACTGTTCAAAAATTAGAAATATCTTCTGACTCCTTCTCTGAAAAGAAATGTTGGATGAAAATGGAAGTGAACGTGATAGCGCGATTGCATTGGTGTAGATCTAACCTATCGATAATTGGTAACAACACAATACGGAACCAAAATAAAAAGCCATTGGGTAGAATTTACTGTTGAGGCATCAAAGTGATGACTACTTGTCCAAATAAATGAGAATCGATGACCAGCAGGTCTCAGTTAGGCCGCGAGTTGGCGTGACGATCAGAGGAGCATAGATGCGACGACCAGAGGTACAACGCGACGATATGTGGGGCAATCATCACATGCGAAATTTTCATCCATGGTGACCTTCATTATGAGTCAATGAACCTATTAAACCGATAAACATCGAGAAGAATTGTCCATCTTCAATTGAAAACAGCTAAAACTAACTTGGGTTCAAAGATAGCGCCTCTAGCCCACGTTAAGTCATGCGGTCGCGTTAGATGACGATATCCGGGGTGTTCACTATAGATTCAATTCAAAGTTTCAAAGTCAGATTATAATTCTAGTATTGTAGATCTAGCCTAGATATCTAGATGTCTATAGTCTGTGTCACTTGGATTTGGACCTAATAAATTGTGTTTACATTCAACAATTTGGCATGAAATGCATCGGAAACTAGATCTATCGTGAAGTCCGAGAAGTAGACGAGATCTAGAGAACCTAGTAGCCATTTTGTAACTTTCTGTCACGTGTCCAAACAACTTTTGACCTTGTAAACTCAATCATTATGTTGCCAGGTAGCAAGGTTTTCCCACGTTAATGCAGTTTTGCAGGCAGCAATGCACATTTTTTAGGATTTTGTTCAGAATTTGACATTTCGGAATTGTCTTTTGTCATGCAATAATTTCGTCTCGATGTAATGGTGCAGCAACAGACGAACGGCACATCAGTAACATCATCAATTCTTGCGTCACCCCCTGCATTTTCTTTGTGTGCTTTCTTTATAAACTTGTTGTGTCACTTCCGTCTTGTTACTTGTTGGTATTGTGAAATGGCGCCAGTTTTAACACGCACGGGACGATTCGGAATTCCTTTTAGTACATCTACGAAGACACGTTTACATTTTAGACTCTGTGAGTAGTAATTCAAAACAACCAAGCAAAATACTTGCTTTATGATAGTTTCTGACGCATTTCATGCCCAATTGTTGAATGTAAACACAATTTATTAGGTCCGAATCGAAGTGACACAGACTATACTTAGATATTAGGCCTAGATAGATCTACTCTAGAAATTAGAAATCTACTCTCTGACTGTAGTCTGTGTCACTTTAGTCTGGACCTAAGAAAATGAGATGAAATTCAACAATTGGGCTTGAAATGCATTGGAAACTATCATAATGCAAGTATTTTGCCTGGTCGTTTTGAAGTGTAGGCTACTACTCATGGGGACTAAAATGTAAACATGACTTTGTAGATGTACTAAAAGTAATTCCGAATCGTCCTGCGCATGTTAAAACTGACGCCATTTCACAATACCAACAAGACGGAAGTGACACAACAAGTTTACAAAGGAAGCGCAAAGAAAATGTGGGGGATGACGCAAGAATTGATGATGTCACTGATGTGCCTTTCGTCTGCTGCTGCACCATTAGATGGAGACGAAATTATGACATGACAGAAGTTATTTTGGAAATGTCAAAATCTGAACAAAATCCTAAAAAATGTGTGTTCTTGCCTGCAAAACTGCATTTACGTCTAAAAACCTTGCTTGCTACCTGGCAACATAATGATTGAGTCTACGAAGTCAAAGGTTCCTTGGATACATGACAAAAAGTTACAAAATGGCTGACACTTCTCGGATTTTTATCATTGTGCATTGTGAACATGTGTGAGTTCTTAATAAAAACAACAGATTTTGATCTGGTGAGTAGTATGCTTCAAAACGACCAGGCAAAATATTTGCGTTACGATAGTTTTCGACACATTTCATGTCCAATTGTTGAATATTACAACCACATTTTCTTAGGTCCAGACCGAAGTGATGCAGACTATAGACGTCTATTCTATGCTGTTAGTATTGGTAGATTCTAGAGTGAATGCTCCAGTAGTCGTCATCTAACGTGACCGCATGACATACTGTGGGCTAGAGGCGCTCTCCTTAAACCCAAATTAATTTTAGTCTTTTTCAATTGAAGAGGGACAATTCATCTCGATTTTCATTGGTTGAATAGGTTCAATCAATCATGAACCTGTTACATCAATGTTGGTGTGTAGGGCAGCAACAAAGCTCCTCCATTCCAGCCTGTCCTTCGCTAGCCTTATT
>JBDFRD010121596.1:0-12961 GCA_039654405.1 Bullina lineata
CATCCCACTGTCAGTCAGTGTTCAGTCCATGGCCACTCTGTTCATCCCACTGTCAGTCAGTGTTCAGTCCATGGCCAGTCTGTTCATCCCACTGTCAGTCAGTGTTCAGTCCATGGCCAGTCTGTTCATCCCACTGTCAGTCTCTGTTCAGTCCATGTTAAGCCATTAACTAATAGGCTGTCGTGCACGAATGACGCCCCCCCCCCCCTTTTTTTTTTTAATAAAAAAAATTCATGTTACTTTATTAATTAAGAATGGACACGCCTTAACCTGACCATTAAGTACCACAAAATATTAACACACACCCGCACATAATCATGTACATTACAAAGGACTTGAATTAATACAGCAAGCAAACGCATCACATTAGTAATTAAGAGAATATTTTATTCATTTGAAGAACTTTATAATAAAGTACATGTGCATAATGTATATATATATACATGTAGATCTACCGGTATATAAATGCACAACATAATTCTGAAATGCATCAATTAATAACAAGACAGCATTCAACCGCATCGGAGGTCAAGTTTTACTGACTCATTCTTTTGCTACCGGTAGCAAGGAGGAGAAGAAGACGAAGAGAAAACAGGGGAAGAGGAGAGGAAGAAGAAGCAGGAATTTTAGGGTTGGCAACCACTTAGTTTCAAACACGTTCATACGCTAACGTTACTCTGGGGCAATCAGTTATTCTATCCCCAGTAGCCTAATTCCTTCCTGTACTTCTACATCAATAGTACTGCTGCTACCTGCTAGTGCTAAGTGCCGTGTTGTGGTGCGCACCTTTCTTTGCTCACAAATCCCCGATAATTACGTTATACAATGGAGTGGGGTGGAAGAGGGGAGGGGAAGTGGCGTAATAAAACAAAGTCTGCTGATTGTCAGCGACACACCTGTATTGTTAAGCCCTCCCGCTTCTCTTTCTCTCTCGCTGGTTCTGCCTTTTTATCATTTATCTTTCTCTCTCTCACACACACGCACACACCAACCAGTAAAGAACCTGCCACCAGGTCGCTGACACTCATAACCCCCGAGGTGAAGCAAGTGCTTACGTCTACAGCACAAAAAGGCCGCATGGTTGGCGAACGACGTGAACAAGTGAAAGAACGGCGGATCCTACCCTTTCCTCTCTCTCCTGCGCCCGTCCGACCGTACAGATACAAAATAAATTACTTAGGCTTGTACTTGTAACCCGCGAGCCAATACCCAACAGAACCATCTTTCGTCGACATATCTGTCTTTTGGAGAATTGTAAAATACACGGCTAAGGAAGACTATATTATTGTGTAGATGAATAAGACTAGCGGCGCGTCTATCACTGCCACTCTCTTTTTCATCCACATGAAATAAGAAAGGACAGTAGAATAGAAAGAACAAGAGAAAAGCTTGAACACACAACCGTGAAGACAAGGTTAGACCGACTACTATATTCATACATGTAAGTGGAATGAGGAAAAGACAAGAATAGAAAATATTCAACAGAACAGACAGAAATGTCGATTATTGGTTAAGTATTGTTACTTTGGGACAGATGTTATTAATTTTATAACTAACTTCTGAAATGTTAATGGAAATCATAAGGAAAATAGCAATCCCGAAGAATACAAGGGCAAATCAATGTGTCGACAATTTGCTGTCTTCAAAGCTTCCCTGCAGCCTTTATTTTCTCAAATGTTAGGCTTCCCTGCAGCATTGGTATGTATTCGAACGGAAGAAAGGGACACACAATCCAAATACTGTCCGCTCGTCCATCTGAGTTTGGGCTGGGCACGGCCCCCACTGACACTGACACGACTAGCAGTAAAGCCACTTAGAAAAGAAACGTAACCTACTTAGCCCTGCCATTTCCCTGCATTCAGCCTTTGAGAGCTGAATCGATTACGGCCCTTCAGGGACGCTTCCCGTTCGTTCTTTCGAGGCCTAATATTCTCTGACAGACTCATTACGTCATTACGACATCCTGAAGTGTGTGTTTCCATTCACAGCCGCATCGCGAAAACGGTTTCTCTTCCGGGTCTAATTATTTTTGGGGGTTGTTTTTGTTTTTGTTTTTGCAGCACAGCCACAGGAAGTAACTAGCGCCGATATCGGGGATCGTGAGATTTTTTTTTTAGAAAAATATATTTCCATTAACATAATCAGGTAATCGGGTGGTCGAGGCAGCTATTCTTCCGGTTTATTTCTCAATAAAAATGCAATGTACCAGTTCGGGCGCCCCAATTATTGGAAGTACAACGTAATTATGAGTCATGACGTTGCGCCCTCCGGATCAGCTGTAACAACACGTATTTTACTGCGCGATAGTGGATAATTTTAGAACAAATGTATTCCTTTGTCCCGTTTCCTTCTGTCTGGAAAATATAAGCAAGACAAAGATTCGGAGAGATATGTGTGCAGTGCCTTTTAATTTTTCTAAAAGTGTGACGCGCTGCAATACATTATTCAATAGTGACTTCTTACAAATTCATGAGCACTATCAGACCAGAGCAAACTGGACAAAAACCCGACATTTAAATGTATAAGCCTCAAGAAAAATACCAAGTTTCACAAAACACAATGACAAAAAAAAAGACTCATTTCACTGTTTTCCTCCAAAAACATCAATAAAAACATTTTGAAAATAAAAAATACAGAACAAAGAGGATCAGAACTTTAACTATTTCCCTAACATGAATAATAACTCATGAGAGTGAGAGGAAGTCCTTTTCATCGGCAAGAATTGCAATTGGACACACTGTCGGCAACAAAATCGACATTCATCCACACATCAAACGTAAGGATCTTTCATTTTAAAGGAGCTGCCACGGCAACAATCTTATACTGTAGATTGTAACTTTGACCCTGTAAGCAATGCTTAAAAGAAGAGACAAAATGCAGAAGCAGAAAAAAAAAGTACCCGCCCAAAAGAAAAACGAAAGGGGAAAATAAGCCCCGAACTGTATCTTGAAAATTCTAACCGTTTTCAAAAAAATATTTACTCATACTGCTCGCTTGAAGCCAATTTGACAAAGCTTTTCAAAATTTGAAGACCTCATGATTTCAGGAGTACCAAAGTCTGATACTTTGTTACAGGGTTATTGCCATATGATACCAAATCTCCCTATGTTAAAAGTTAATGATCAGAAGAGACAAATACAGTTGACACTAAGTCTGTACATATCGTATAAATTTATGACAAGAATACAGTCAGTTTGTGTCATCATGTAACTGTTGAAACCTGAAAACACACACATACACACACAGAGCAAAAGCATCATAAAAAATGTATATCAAAGAAGTAGCTGAAATTAATTGTTATATAACAAAAATTAATTATGGCAACTATATAGTGTCAGGAGAAGGTAGTTATGGGCACATTTTGTGTTAAGTATTGTGACAACAGCATTTTTATTTGAAATGGGAAACAACTCAGAATGGGATGCGACTTTATAACATTGCCTCTGGTACCTTAAATGCTTCAATTTAAAACAATTTTGTCACGATCAATGTAACACAATAAAGCGAATTTATTCGGAAAACTGTTTGCGGTTCATGAACTATCATTTTTTTTTTTTTTACACTTTGGTTTTTTTCAAAACACAAAACTTCAGGAATGCTATTTGATTAAAGACATGGGCGTATAAATAAATAATACCAAATCTTTCAGATGATCTTATTCTTTTTATTATTATTATTGATCTTTTTTTATTATAACCTCCAGTCCTACAACTGAACTAGGCTGATATTGAATACATAATCTTTATAACCAAGGTACATAAATATTTCTTTGAAACACCGACCCGTCGTTAAAATACAAACATTGTCAGTGACAACTTAATGTATGGAAGCCAACATGACTGAGCCCACTTTTCCATTGAACACATGGGACTGGTTGACTATGATACTAAACTGTGAACCCAGTTGTCATCGAACACCAAGGAAGGCAAGACTTTCAATATTTCGTATACTTCACAAAGGGCAACAGCCTGAGACATGACTCAAGGGAGAATGCCCCCTCCAACATGGGCAGAAGTACCTGCAATTGGACATGAAGAAACAAGAGGCTAATTTTCAAAACGTGTTTTTCTTATTGCTGTAGATCTATACTTTAATGGACTGATATGATAACTGTGCCGATTTAATTTATATGTGTGTATAAAAGTATTAAAAAGAGAAGACAACACTATAAATCAGTGAAGATACTGTGCAATAGAATGTTACATCCATCAATTAATTTTCATTAGTGTTATGTAATGCATTAGTTTAAAAAACAGGGATTAAAAACAAAACAAAAACACCCTGTTCACGGAGAACAAAGCACTGTCATGACAGCTTCACATCTACAAGGGCAAAACGTGTGTTTATATTTAGGTTATGGAAAATTGAACCAAAAACAGCAGTAGCAACAACACAAACAAAAATAGTAAACAAATGACTGAATCAAATTTTTAGTACTTTGTAAACTTTCTGAATATGACAACAAAGCAATTTTATCACAACAACTTTGTGGAAAAAGAACATTTTACTGATTATAATTTTGTCGATGACTTTTGGTACGACTACAATTTGAACACAAAGAAAAGCACAATGAATGAACAATACTGAATGTTATTTTACAGTTGCTTAACACCTATGCAAAATTTCACAATAAAGAAAAAAACTAACTTATATTAAAAATATCTTAGTTCTTATAGGTTTGAAGCGTACCCCTTTCAAATTTGATTAAAACAAAAATAAAGAGATCACACTGGAAACTACATGTAATACCAACACAGTATTAATACTGAATGCTGTTTTGTTGAGAATTTGAATTGCAATATAACTGCAACAGTTGGACTAGCTCAAAAATAATGAATATCAAAGTAAATATCTATTCAAAAGATCTCATGTTTTGATTGTTCAAAAATAAATCAGATCATTTTCAGTTGAAAGACTGACACTGTGACGGCCTTCAGGTGGGCAATGGTATTATTTTCAATGAAAGAACAGTCTGTTTTAAGTGACTAGTAAGTAGCCAAATTTGGGGAATCGGTCATATGTTTATACTTGACTAGACAAGTACAAAAATAATTTCATTACTTTGAAACAATGAATTGTTAAGAAGTAACAAACCATTTCCCTATACATTAATATAAAAGTCAGAATATTTTTGTTTCAAATTATAATCTGGGCTTTAAAAAGTAACAAAATTGTAGCAGTGGCATGTAGGTCACTACACAGCACTTTTTCAGCTACTCATAATTTTGTTCAACAATTGAATGGAATTTTTATGGGCATCTTTTTTCATATACTGGACTACAAAGAACGAATTCCTTTCTGTCACTTGTTCCAAAAAATGAGTAAACGTCTGTAATCATGAGAACAAAGGAACAACATCATGAAGCTGCTGGTGCTTTTAAATAAAATATGTGAATTTGTTATGTGGATTTAGCAATTCTCTACATATATCAAGCATGTCAAAATTAAGAACTATCTAGCTGAATAATTAAAAAGTAGCTGGACCTAACAATAACAAAACTACTGTGACATTTGTAAGCAAATAATATTGTTTGTAAACTGAGGAACAATTGTGCCACATCTTGAAATGAGAGAATGGTCACATTATTACACACGACAATCATCACATTGTTTTGCAAAAAATCTTTATGAAACAGTTTCATTGATTGTTTTTTTTTTAATGCTGTGGAGAGCAGTCCCTCTCACTCTCTTGATGCTTGGAAGAAAGAACAATAGCTATATTGTAATCATTTTTATATGTTATTATGAATTTACACACATATATACAAAGAAGGGAAGTGGGAGAGAGGAAGGAGAGAGAGAAAAAGATGTAGACAAATTAAGGCACTTGCATGCCATCACAGCACAAAATCTTCAAAACCACTGGAATTGTTTGGCCAACTGGCCCTATTGCGTGTTTCAAACACGGAAAACACACACCCACTCTTACCTCAAGCCAGCAATATCTTGACATATTTTGTTGTTCATTCTTGATTTTTAAATTCACTATACTCCAATAGACTATATCCAGTCAATGCACTTCACATTGTAAGATAAATGTACCTCGAAAGGAGTTGAAAGCACGGATTTCTGCAAATCCGTCGAAAACTGTAACCCTTGGTCACTGATATGCCTTCTGCTTTTGTTTTTTAACAAATCTTACAAAACACATGATAATACTTAATACAAAACAAAATTTCCTTAACAGCATTCTTAATTAAGTTTTAAGTTCATGGTGAAGGCATGTGGATACGATGCCAATCATTTCAATGCCAGGAAGAAAAGTATGACAGAAAGAGGGAAGAGCAGAAAAAACTGCCACAAGTTCTCAACATTTAAAGTCTTCCCACAAAAGGAGACAGTAAAAGCAATAACTGCCCATTGCTATAGCTTTGATTATTTTTTGTGAAGTCCCTATAGAGAAAACAGTGTTACCCCAAATGTACCTTATTAAATATTTGCTCAGTAAATTACCTAAGTAAGCAGATATTAAGTAAATCATACATTCAACAACAAAAAGAAGAACTATATAGGATAAAAAAAATGACTAGTTTTCTTAAACACAAAGTAGAGTCTGTAAAACACTCCTGGTTTAAGTAAACATAAGTAGGAGTAGAAGATGTAAAGTAAACCCTGATTAAACTCAACTGACAGTAATCAGGAAAGCGTGTGTATACACTATACAAAGCAGATGCAAAAATCCATTTTCAGTACAAGTGTATGTGTAGAAGAAGATTCCTTACCACGAAGCAAAATTGTGTATACAAGCTAAGCTTACAAGGAAAATAAAAAATGTTTTTTTAATTATCCCACTGCCCACAAAACAAACAACTGGAGACTTTTTGTTAGGTTACCATTTTAGACATGTTAAAAAAAAAAAAATATATATATATACATATATATATATTTCTGTAACCAGACAAATTATAAAATGAACAAGAAAGAAGAAAGAAAAAAGTAAAGGAAGGTACAAAAAACTGAGACATCTTAAAAAGATGATTGAACAATTTTGCAACACAGTGCTAAAGGTTTATGCTGTGAAATACTATCCCAACAGTATTAAGACCAAAAGAATAGACCATTAAATCAATGAGAACACGACAAGTTTAGATCAAAGTAGCATAGTTACACTAAGGCTGTTTTAAATAACGATCACAAATGTACACTGATTAAATGCTGAGCATTTTAGATTTGATATCACTATTCAGATGATTATGAAACAGCCAATGCTAACTCAATGAACACAAATGGACCAACACCACAAGAAACAAATGTGTAGCTCTGCAAAAATTAGTAAACTAGTAACTAAGTACAGTCAGCACTGTAGCAGCTAAAGAATTATTAAAAGCAAAGAATTGTGCTCCTTTTAACGGGTTAGTAGTGACAAATCTGTTTAAAAAGCAGATCTCAAGCAATGACCTATAACCCCATCCAGTGGGCTAGTAACAAAGAGATTTTAATAGGAACAAATTTTAAGCACTGAATTAGGACTTTTTTCCTTAGTCAGAAATATAAGGCTTAACTAAAGAATATAGATCTATGCACTATGCATTGACATGTGATATCTAACATGATTCAGGGGCACAAGAATGTTTGCCTTGACGCAACAAAAGAATTTCACATTTTACACAGAAAATATCGCAACAGATCCCTGAAAATAGTTTCCTATTCTATCTTAACAATAGGAGACATACAAAAAGCTGTTGTTTGCCAATAAAACATATTCTGAGATTCAATTTTTCTGGGCTTAAATGAAAAGTCAATTGAAAGCATTAATACCCATTTTTGTACTTTTGTAATTCTCATTTTTACAGCATGACATTCCTCAAAATCCCCAAAACATATTATGCTTGAAACTTACAAACGTGCACATTTCAATAAAATGATAATTATCTCGCAACAATAAATGTAATGTTTCAAAAACAGCAACAGAGCTTCACACATAAATATTTTAAGTAAATGTATACACCAAGAACCATGAACTGCTGTTTATATAAAACTGACGCACCCATGGTAAACCGTTTTAAACATTGTAAGGATTTCATTCTATTGTATCCTTTATTTCTTTCCAACCCGGACCCCAGTAACATGTTCCATAGCTTTACCGCAAAATTATCAAATTTCAGCTTGAAAGAACTGGTCGACAAAGCCTCTTTACAATCTGACATAAATGCACAGCAATTTTTTTCATACCAAGACAACAAATTTTTATAATCTCTCTAAAAAGAAAGAGTATCAACCCACAAGCTTATATTTGCGACGAGGATGATAAAAACTAAAAAAGATCCACGCCCTCACAACATTGTCAATAATTTTCCAATATGGCAAAAGATGTGCTCCATTTTCTTCACATCAGTTCATCTTTCATTTCAGTTTCTCAGATTGTTGAAAGGCAAATATGTGCTGCAGCGTTGCTATAAAGTTCCAACGGCACACATTCTGCTTGCAATGTGGAAGAAGCACAGACTGTCCTCAGATTGATAAAGATGGAGATCCAAATACTGCTACAGGTGTAACACAGTTCTAAGCTGGGAACAAGAAAAGAAATATACCTTTTGAGCACAGTTTTCAAGACTTGAATATAACTTTATGCTTACACTGAGAGGTAAACAAGACCAAAATTGAAAAAAAAAAAAAGAAAGAAAGAAAAGAAAATTAAGGCTCAGGTTAAAAGACATCAGGTAAGCTCAAGAGGAAAATAAGTTAGTTCTGGAGTTGTCTAATGGTGCGTGTTTATAATGTTTCATCTTTTTCTGCCCATTGTGATCAAGTGTGCTTAAAAAACCTGAACAGAATGCCAGTCAAGAATAGCTAAGTATGCTTAAAGGTATGATCTTAGTCATACAAGAACAGTGACTCAGAAAGTAGTCATTTTTAGGAGATGAAAATAACTTACTCTCTTGTCAAGGCGAATGGAAACCACAACTACTATTGCACAGTCAAGAATTACAAATTGAAAGGAGAGATAGAGATAGAGACAGATAGACAGAGAGAGAAAGAGACAGATAGAGACAGAGAGAGGTAGAAAGAGATAATAATAAAAAAGAAGGGGGTAATTATTTATTATCTAAGAAGTTTTTAGGGAAGAAGATTGAGAAAATTATAACTTAAGAAGAGCTTCCCAATCTCTGAGAAATTATACCATTTATGCCTGGCAGGGAATCATGGAATAAACGCATGTGACAGAACTTCCATGAAAATCAATGCAACAGTTTCAAGAATAATCTTGAGGAAAGGGGAAGATAGCGAGCTTACCAGGCATTTGATTTCTGTGGCTCGTAAATGTTTTCTTAGAAAATAGTAAATTTCATTAACAGTCTTTAATCTAACTTTCAAACACAAATCCAAAACTACAAAGACATACCATGTCTTTACAGTGACTTTACAGTCTCCTTTAAGTTAATATAGATACATAGGACAAATGTAATGATGATGATGATGATGATTATGACCATCCAGTTTTCACCTCTCTGGTTTTCTGCATAAAGTGACTTGGATAGATCTAAGTGAGTTAAAGGAAGAAGGTGAATCCCGAGTCTTGTAGTGACATGTTTTGATTAAAACATTGGACATGTATATTCATACAGGTATGTAGAGATGCATATACTTACATGTCGAATATAGAGAAGGCTGCTGATGTAAAGCCCCACAATGATAAACAGTAAAACATACTGGGTGTAGTTGAGAAATTCCTGCAAGAAAAATTGTTATACATTACTTTTGGCTTTTAACCACACCTAAATTAGTAGTTTAACTGGCACTGCGTTTTAATTGTGCCAATCTCCGACTTTCAGTTGAACTCACTAACACTCATATCTTATTATCACTGCGCATGTTTTATGTTTATTGCTGCGTAGTAGAAAATTTTCTACAATCAAATTTAACTTTCTGAGTCAAAGAAAACACAAAAAGCTGGAAGAGCCATCATTTTTATAATTGGACAAAAAAATCTAATAAATTTAGAAACTACAAAAACAGTGCATACGATTTCAAATATACTTGGATGAAAGACAAGGCTCTTTGGTAGCCTGGAGGATCTCTAATTTTTTTTTTTTTAACAAACCAAGAATAAAGAAGAAAATCTGAAAGCGACCTACCCAGATTTTGTCCAAGACAATTGGAATCAGAATGTACTGCAACAAGGCCTGTCCTTCCAATACCCTCCACATGTAGAACAGGATGATACTGGTTGTAGAATGGCACAGCTCAAACTGGAGCATCTGAACAAACAAGGAAGGAAACCATTTTTTCTTTTCCTAAGTAAGCCTTCCACCATGTTGATGGGGTGGTTGAGTTTGAAACCTTTTACTCTGAGTTTAAAGACTCACTTTGTCAATAATGCACAAAACATTTTCTCAACATGATCCTGGCTGTTACTATATTAAGAGTGAATGTTTCCATTAAGACTTCCCATTCCCTTTAAAATGGCCTATGCATTTTACTGAAAGGCAGGCTGTGTCGCCATCAGTTCAACAAGTGTATTAAGTTTCCTTTTATAATAGCAAGTGGGTTTCCCTTGGATTAAAAAAAAAGCTGCATATGAGCTCAGAGGTGGCGTAACTTGCACTAAACCAAGAGACTAATATCCAGATGTAGGTGGCCTATTTAGTGATACAGACATTTTATGGTTTTATTTGTTTTCTTATAAATGTTTCATACTATAGATACAACCTTATATGACAGTCATCAAGTGATGGGGACATAAACCCCTGTGCGGATTTTGAAACTGAAGTATCAATATAGTGCTTTATAACAATTATAACTATATACAGCACACTTGACAAGTGTTGGTAAAATATTTACCTTACTGGAAGATGTCTTTAAATTTGTAAAGGATTGAACAGAGCTTAGTGGGATTCAACTTCAGTTAGTAGATAAATAACAGTTATAAAATAACATTTATGATATAGGTACAAAACTGGTGACAAAAATATATATAAATAAAATAGTTGAGAATTTGAACATACATGACATACCATACAAAGAAGAAAAAAAAACCCTTTCAGACTATGAAAGAAGAAAAAAACTTCAATAATTACAATAATTATATATATTTTATACTTATGGAAATTAGCCAACGAAAAGACTGGACAACTTACAGATTGTTGCGGATCCTTCAGCTCCACCTGAAAGATATCCTTGAAGTCACCCACAGTCAGGTCCCAGAACTTTCCCGCGCTAGCCAGGCACAGCCCATAGCAAAACACCTTCCAGAACAGGTACTTCTTACTGTGTGTCTCCCGTCCCCCGTTTTGCGGCATGCCGGCAGCCATGCCAGACTTAGTCATCATTACTTCCTGGCTTTTGGTCCAGGACGGGAGCTCGGCCTTGTAAGGGTCAAACCGTTTCCACAGGTAGAAAAGGATGCCGAAACAGAGGAAGACGCCCCCTAGGAAGTCACAGGTGGTGTCTACGTAATAGCCCGTGGTGGCACGCACCGACTGAAACTGCAGGTGTGTTTTGGACTGCGAGCGGTAGACCACGCCGTCAAAAGCGTCCAGCCAGGTACGGAACTGGAAGATCACCACGGCCAGGCGGCGGTTGGACAGGTTCTCCGAGGCCACGAACTTGCCTGAGAGGAGGCCCAGGAACAGGTGAGTGAAGGAGAGCATGTTGGGCGTGATGAAGGAGAAGACGGTGGAGAAGCGGGTGACCATGTCGAAGTACTCGGCTGTCGGGCTGATGATGTACTGGCTCGTGTGATCGTTCATCAGCGCCTTGATGGACAGGTGGGTGAACGGGGAGTACACCTCGTCGGGGGGTCCCGGCTTGGAGTCCTCCACGATGTTCACAGTGCGGAAGCGCAGGAAGAGGATGATGTCCATGATGAGATAGTAGGTGAGCAGCAGCGCGCCCAGGAAGATGCACGTTGTCTTGGTGTCGCGGCACAAGCCGAGGCCGAACAGAGGCATTCTGGTGAACTTGGTGCGGAGGGCGGGAGGGGAAAGGTGGCGGGGAGTAAGTGAAGAAGTTGTCAAAACGTGGTCGTCAGGTCGAAGCGGGTGTGTGGATGATCAATGACTCACACCTAAAACATAAAATAGTAAAGATTGCTGCAGGTTTGTTTTTTTTTTTTTTCTATTTCAGAGGAAGATATACTTTACACACGTGTCAGCACTGCATCTTTCTAACTTAAGAAGAAAATGGAAAACTATGGAAAGCCCAAAAGTGTGAGAAACCAAAAGCCACAGGTATAAGTAGAAAAAAAAGTGAGATTACTGTAGTTATAACGAGTCGGAGCCCAAAAATATTAACTAACTTAAACTAAGATTCCTACTTTCATCTAATCAACCTTCATCACGGCTTTATGATGTACACACGTTAATCATAACACGGCTTGTCGTAGGTCAGAACACAAGAAGCCCGTGTATTTATTCCATTCATACCTGTCGCCACTGTAAATTCCGGAATCTCACATGCAACATCGGAACAGGTGTGGTGCTGAGAAAACTACACCAGAACAGGTGACTCACTCGAAGAGAAAATGACACCGGCACAGGACGTGAACTGGCGAGGTCACTGCGCTGTGTGGTCTGATGCCGAGCGACCTAGTTATTCCCCTTTCATTCACGACCTGTACTTCTACTTGGCACAAGCGCCGTGATAGACGGATCGCCCGTGGAACTCGCTCTACTTTCAACTAAGGCGCCAGTGGAGAGAGCTAGGCAACAAGAAAATGAAGCAGTGAAAATCCGAGATAAGCCGAAACCTGGGGCCAGGCAGTGGGCTAAGCCCACACCCATAGACGCAGACAGTCCGCTGCATTCAAGCACACGGACACAATTATATTATAAAATGTTCTTGGCCCAAAGACAGCTGTGACGTCATACATGAAGAAATAAATGCCGTCGCCAATTCAGAGCATTATCGTTATACCATTATGGTATAAAGCGTTCTCAACGAGAACAGTCAGAGAGAGAGAGAGAGAGAGAGAGAGAGAGAGAGAGAGAGAGAGAGAGAGAGAGAGAGAGAGAGAGAGAGA
>JBDFRD010121818.1:0-12958 GCA_039654405.1 Bullina lineata
AGGAAGGAACAGGACAAACATGGTCAGAACTGGCAAAGTTATCCCAGGACAGAATGAAGTGGAAATCCTTTGTGTGTTGCCTATACCCTGATAAGGGTGATGGGCAATGATGATGATGAAACAAGTTCAACCTATCTTGGCAGTGTTGTTGACAAAGATGGTGGGGCACAAACAAGGCAAGATATGCTTTGAACATACTATGAGCTTCTTCAGCCCTTTCACTTCACAACGAAATAAGGATATTTAATACAAGCATAAAGTCCTGCTTTATGGGTCAGAAACATGGAGAACGATCAGGACTTACACTCAAAAACTGCAGACATTCAAATAAACAGATGCCTGAAGCACATACTTAAAATAAGATGGCCCCAGACTGTATCAAACGAAGAGCTGTGGAGACACACAAAACAAACCCCAATAATGATCCAAGTCAAGAAAAGAAAGTGAGGTTGGATTGGCCATGTTTTGAGAAAGCCTCAAACAAATATCACCCGACAAAGTCTTCATTAAGTGGAACCCACAGGGAAAGTGGGACGGCCTAAACAGACATGGCGAAGAAGTATTGAGGCAGACATTAAGAACGCTGGCATGTCGTGGACAAAGCTGAAGAGAGATGCCCAAAACTGAGTCTGATGGAAAAGTGTTGATTTGGCCCTATGTTCCTTTGGGAATGCAAAGGAAAAGTCAACAGCATGCAGTAGAGAATAAATGCAGCGGTTGTGAGAAATTTAGCACTCCACTCCACATAGCCTCTGGAGAGGTTGCTATAAAATAACTGATAGTATCCAGGATTATATTTGGAGTATTCCTGTAACATTGCTATTTCAAGTGTTAGGACAAAAAAAAGGTCTCAGAATTTTACAAACAAAGAAACATTGCAGTTTCATTCTTTCCTGACATAATTTTTGTAAAATCAATGCATTTGAAAGTATTGTATAAAAGCAATAAATATGAGTACCAATTTTTCTTCTCACTTTTATCTTTATTGTTGTAAAAGTTGTTGTTTTCAACTGAGAATAATAATCATGGGCTCACGACTTTCTAGCAAGTCCTGGAGGAGTTCAAGGCTGAAGGTGAACCTATTCTTGAGATGAGCACCCTCACAGAGGACGGGGTCATGAATGTGAAAACAGAGGTCAGTTCTTTTTACTCTCCCATCAGATTTGTTTTTACACATTCAATTTGAATCTGCAGTTTTATGTAAAAAAAAATTAATAGAATATTACTACAGTGGTCTCCGCCGAAGAACCCGCCCATCGGGAGACACGATTACCGTGTTCTTAGCCGGACCGGGCTCTTAGGTGGATTTCAAAGAAAAGCGAAGTTTGCACTTGAAGAATGCAACTCAGACTGGGGGTAGGGGATGGGAGGCACTAACACATTAATGGGGCGTCATCACTGACCGAATCAATCTGTGATTGGCTTACTTATATCTTAAACACCAATCAAAATCGTGCTTAGTCCGTGCCAGACAATCCCTGTATGTATTTGCAAAACAATGCACGACACTCCTTTCCACAAAATCTCCCGTTGAGACGCAGCTTCCACTACTCACAAACAAAAGCGATGTTTTAGCACGATATTATTATGTGAAGTACGGGATGAGACTGGATTGCGGGGTTACACAACATCGGGGGAAAAGGTGTGGGTGGGGGGATGCTGAAGATGTCAGTCGGAGAGTAGGGGCGGGACACAACAAAGCGTAGATCTAGCCAATTATGACTGGTTTAAGACAGGTGGGTAATTGAGCTGGATGGGCACGCTTCGAGCCATGAGGGCGGATAGGCGGAATGTGTCAATGCAATTAAGCCTAGGGCAACAAAACAGGGCAAGGGAGGGGGCAGAGAGAACGGGGCTTGCTTTCCACCACGGCTACGGCCTAGGCCTAACCCTAGAACAAACGCAGGGCAACTGACTGTTTCTGGTGGATAAGGCGAGCGCTGCTTGAAAAAAATTCGTATTGGGTAAGAAGACCGTGTTCTTAGGCGGATTTTGTGTTGAAAATGGGCTCTTAAGCGGATGAGTTATATAGAAATAATTCTGTTTCACGAGAATGGCGGGCTCTTAGGCGGAGACCACTGTATTTTAAAGAAAAAAAGAAACAGTGGACATTTCTTTGTTCCTTGATGAACTTTGATATTAACTTTTCTTAATTCAGTGATTCCTTAAAAGTTTTTTTTATTTATTTTAAAAGTAAACAGCATCTACGACTGCAGCTGTGATACATCTTTATTTCATCATCAGTCTAATGTGTCATATTATCCTCCCGTCTCTGCCTCTGTTGGCCTTTCCTTCTCCCAACTGCACTGTTTCTTGTCTTCGTAAGTCCCGTGCCACTTCTGTTTACATTTCTTCACAACATTGAAGTGACTTGCCTGATTTTGCTCGTTACTTCATCATCGGTAATATGATCTCTGTATGAGATGCCATTTACATTATGTCAATGTTTTTCCTTCTCAGGCTTGTGAAAGGCTCCTCGCATTCCGAGTGGAGCAGAAGCTGAAGTCTCACAAAGCTGTGGAAGTTGCCAATCGGTTGCATGTTGCAATGCCCAAGAAAAGAGACAACAAGGTACCCATCACAGTATCTTTGTTTATATAACCTACATACCGGTACTTTTATTAATACTGTGATATGAGCATTAAAAAAGGTGGATCTGGAATTATCAGTTAACTGTCATTACACTGAACTTGAATTTTGAAGACATTTCCAGGGCACTCTCCTAAGGTGATAAGTTTTGGAGAATGGAATGGAGTGTCTCATTCACTATGCTGTAAATATGTTGTGGTCAGCTTTGTAGGTTTTTAATTTGGTAAAGTCCTAAGTGTAAGTATCCTTAATGCGACTGTCTTTTACTGGAAATGAGTGAATGATCAGATTATATTCACGCCTCATTTTCTTGTACAATTGTTCATAGTTTTTTCTGTGATTGGAAAGAGAGTTTCGTTGTTAACAAATTTTATCTAATGTACAACAGGATATGCTTATGCATTGAGACTTTATGGCAGTAAACAAAACCATGCATTTTGATGCACTGGATAAAAACTCAGATTGTTCATGTAATTCTTCCATCTGCAGGATCGGCCCCCATGCATCCCAGAGAAAGTCCTCAAGAGGAAAAATGCTATGGATGTTGATAAAGAAGGACGCAAGCTGGTATGTGACTGTTCACTTTTATCTTAACTTTTTTAAAATTTCATTTCCTTATATAAATGTTGGACAAGAGTGAAAAAGCTCTTCTGATGTGCGATTTATTTAAAACCATTTCTTTTTTGGGAAAGTTGGTAGATAATTTTGTAAAGAATTTCATAATGTGAAACTGTAGGATTTGTAATACTTTGAGCAAGCCTACGTGTTTGTTTTCGAACACTATGGATAAAGTGTCTTTTAGTTTTAGTGATAGAGGACATTGACTGAAATACTAATTTGACGTAAATATTATTGGGGGATAAAGAGTGTCGGGTTATGTAATACAGATTGATAACATAAAAGTAATTATGTTTCTTTGAATGATACAGGTTCAATTACAAAATGTGTTGCCAGTTTATTTATTTTCCTTATGTGTTGCGTTCACAGGAAAAAGACATTGAGCAAGAGATGGGAGATGATTATATTTTGGATCTTAGAAGTAAGTTGCTTTTTTAATTATTTAGAAACTTGTTCTTCAGTTCTTACTTCCTAAACTCTTTGCTTCTGACTTATTTTAACTACTTTTTCTGCTTCTATGTGTGTAATGTATGCTCTTCAGAACTTTAAACAATTTCCTTTTGTTCATCGAGTACAGACTGAGAATAAAATAGCTTTAACCCTAGTAGCGAAGCTGTGGTGGACCGGAAATTCTGATGAAAAAAGTCACCCCACCATGCTCTGCTCAGTGAAAAAAAAATGCGCGTGGCAAGCTGCTCTCTTGCAATTTTGAGTGGTGTGGAAAATCAGTGGTTTACAGCTTAATTACTGATAGAAGTCTATGAAACCCCTTATTTTCGGAAAGCTAATAAACTGATGATATTGCTTTTTCTTACTTGTGTAAAGATATGAATAAAAACATTGTCCGAATGGTCTTCTTCTCCTCTTCCTCACGTAACAGTAAATGTCTTGTCGAAGTCAGATTCTATTTTCAATCCCGTAAAATTCAATGTCAGCCAGCACATGAATTCCTAATGTCAAGATAAATATTGTTTTGGTCATCTGTTCTTAAAAGTGATGCGGATTATAAGCAGCAGCGATGCAAAAGCAAAAACAAAATAAGTAGGTTGACTGTCCGAATAGGCCTAGATCTACATGTAAACTGTAGAATCACACAAAGCCTGATAAAGCATCTCGAAAACCGATCAATAAAGCCACAAAATATATAGAAACCCGCCAAAAAGAATACCGGCATTTCATTGGTCGATATTTCTAGTTAATATGACACATTTACTATATTTAGCATCGAGAAATTTTCCATTGAAGAGGGTCAGGGTCAAAAAGGTAAAAAGTACCTCGGCAGCGGCTCTCAGTTGCATGCGCAAAAAGGCAATTTTACGTTCTTTGGGGGACTCGTTGTTCTCGCACAGCGGAACGTTAAACTAAGTTATGAGTGCTTCTGGGGTTAAAGCTTATAAGACCCTTAAACCTGGAGGTTATTCCTGTTTTGGTAGCGTGAAGTGGGAACAAATGATATTAAGAGTATGTCCTAGACAGGATGTTTGTCTCTTGAAGGCTTCTTTTCTATTAGAACCTGCTGGTATCTTTTTCGCACCAAGGTGCCGAGAGGGAAAATAATATAAAGGGTTTCCCAAGGACTGTCTAGTTTTGAACCTAGGACCTTTGGATTGGAAGTCTAATGATCGAAGCATTTGGGCACCACACAACATAAAAGTACTGAAAGTCAAATGTATTGAGACACTTTTTTAAATATCATCATATTATACTAGTTATGCCAGCTTGCTGGTTGTACTGGAAGGAAACATAATTAAAAAGCATGTTTAAACAAAGTTTTTCAAAGAGTCTAAGGGTTTAAAACCTTACTTTTCTTACAAAATATTCTTTTTGAAATTTATGTGAAGTCTTTCCTGCCATGTTGGCCATCACAGGCATTTATGTCAGTGGGTAGTAATTAATGTAGTCTTCCAGTACCATTTACCATGTTTATTTTGAAATACATATTTTCTTTCTCTGTTTATCTCATTAGAAAATTGGCTTCTAGCAAATGAGCAAGAAAAGTATGATGTGATTCCTGAACTCTACCAAGGGAAGAATGTGGCTGATTTCATTGATCCAGACATTATGAAGGTGAATAAAAACTGTTCACAACATAAAGTAATTTTCATATTCTCTCAGTGAAGAATGAACATTCAAAGCTATTATTGATTCAGCTAGATCTAGTTATATTTTGTTGACAGTGTACTTTTGAGAAAATAATGGCACAATCTTTGCTTTATAAGTCACTCAAGCAAAAGACTTTTAAACTTAAACCCTTCAGAAGCATATTTTGTGTTTGGAATCTTTAAAACCATGTTGGCGACTCGTGAAAAGGTAATGATAAATGTATTATATATGTACAACTGTGTTTACTTTTTTTTTTCTTTTTTCTTTCTCAGAAATTGGAGGAACTGGAGAAGGAAGAAGAAGCCAGGGATGCTGCCCACTATTACAGCATGAGTGAGAGTGAGGAGGATGAGGAGACTAAAGAGATGAGGAAGACAGCAAGAAAGTATGTGTTTGTTTTCCTTCCATCTCTGTATATTCCCCTATTTTTTTCACAAGTAAATAGATAAAATTTGTTTATCACAACAGATTCTGACTTACTGCAAGTGCTTTGGTGATATGTTAAAGTACAGTTGAACCTGCCTAACTATACAGAAATCGGCCAGGACGGAATCTTATTCTCTCCTCCCCCCTTAATTAATTCCTATATATTTGACCTGTATAAAACGGAAACATGTACAACACGGAAATGGAAAGCAAAATGAGCAAATCACCTGTGAAAGACGTAATTGACTCGCCCAAGGCTCCTTTAAAACATGTGCCACGAAAGATGAAAAGTCTTTCATTTTACCGACTGTGGAAGAAAATGTGGGAGAAAGACTGCAATCCTTTGTGCCCTTGGCTGCTAAACCGCCAGAGCCATAAAATTATGCAATTGTGCTTGGCTGCAGGCAGCTTGGTGGTGAAGCACGCAGCTTTAGATTAATCATGAGTGTTGATACTGTGTGATGTAAAACCAGAGCGTGGCCAGTGAAAATGAGCCTTGGATTTTTACCGACTGTTAAACGGGTATGTGATCCTGTCGCTGCTCGTTTATTTTGTGTCCAAAGAACCAATCACTGAGTTTTTTTTTATTATTTAACGTTGAACATTGGTTTTTCTGTCCTGGATGCTTGCAAGTCTGATATTGTCGAAGGAGAACCAATCAGCATTTACTCGGTGCTGTTAAAGACCACTCCCCCTCTCCCCTATACAAGTCCCCTAGCAATGACCCTGCCTAAGACGGAAATTTTTTTCTCTTCCATTTCATCTTGGGCTGGTTCGACTGTAGATGAAAAATGTGTATGTTTAACCACTCACCGCCACTATCGCACGTCATTTCACCCTTTCTCTTTGCATGTACTTATTTTTCTCTTCCGGAAGTTACTTTTCAAGGTGCAGAATGGTTTTCAGTTTCCTTGCTGTACTGATGAAATCAATGACAGTTCAGATACAATGCTGAAAAAGAATTAGATTCTAAATGATGTAGAAGTTGATTGTGATGATGAGTTAGACCTAGAAAGTAACGGCATTGATGACAACAAAACTGAACAGAGGACAAATGGAAATGAAGTTTTGTGGAGAGATGACCTGGGAAATGATCTCCCTAGCTACCTTATGTGATAAAGGGTTAATCATTTCTCTGTAAAAAGACTATTTCTTTCAATGATTACTGTGAAAATTTCAGAGCTGTTAATTAGTTTGTAATACTTATTATTTTTGTCTGGGAATGGTTGCATGTGAATGGAAGAGATAACATAAAGGCTAAGGGTTAAGTGTGGGTTCAGACCAAGTTGATAAAATAGATTAATAAGTTGTACAGTGGTCTCCGCCTAAGAACCTGCCATTCTCGTGAAACATAATTTTTCCTGTATAATTCGTCTGCATAAGAGCGCGTTTTCAACCAAAAAATCCGCCTAAGAACACAGGTCTTCTTACCGGACTGATTTTTTTTTTTTGAAGCAGCCGCCGCCTAAATCACAGGAAACACTGTCAGCCGCTCTGCCTGTGTTCTCCTAGCCGTGGTGGAAAGCAAAGCCGCATTCTCTCTGCCCCATTGCCCCACCCCACCCCTGTCCAGCAGGCCGAGCCTATCCGCTCTCATCGCCTAAAGCATGTCCATTCAGCTCCATTCCTCCCCACCCCCTTGCGTCTTAGACCAGTCATAATTGGCTATTATATCTAAGCTTTGTTGTTGTGTCCCGCCCCTATTCTCGGTCATGTCGTGTGACCTCGCAACCCATTCTCACCCCTATCCAGTCATGGTGCAACATCGCTCTTTGATTTGACCTATGTAGGTCTAGGCCTAGTGGAAGTGGCATCTTAGTGCGGCTCAGAACAAAGATGGGTTTTTAAGTTAGATTTTATGGAATGGAGCTGCCAGCGTCTTGCATTGTTTTGCATAATGGAGATGGGGATAGTATGGCAGGGAATATGCATGGTTTTGATTGGTATTTTTAAAATTTAAATAAGCCAATCACAGATTGATTTAGTCAGAGATGACGCTTCGTTAATGTTTTAGTGCGGGGAGAAACGATGGCTAATATGGTATACATGATATATCCCCCTTTGAAATCCTGTTAAGAACAGTGTAATCATGTCTCCCAAGGGGCGGGTTCTTAGGCGGAGGCTACTGTACTAATCATGTAAGACATTGTGTAATTTGTAATAAATATTTTCGACGTTGCTCTCATCTCTCCATGACCTTTTTTTTTTATTAGGATCCGTGAGAAAAGGAAGATCATCACTGTGGAGTCTGGGGAGAAACGCCGCGTGGAGAAGTCGCGAATGCCTCGGACAACAAAGCGTTCTCGCAGTCAGGCTCAACTGGAAACGGACATGGAGGGCCTGGGGGTGAAGGTGCCTCGAGATCCTTCTGTATGTATCGTGATTTTTTTGCATTTTGTGTTTGAAGAATAAGTCCTAGTATCGATTTATTGATTTAATTTGAATGTGTGAGATGAGGTGCTACAAATAAGGATCCTGTACGCCTTTATGATACTGAAAATTAAAAGAAAAAAAATCAATACTGACAGGGAACACTACTATATGGACAAAACCACTGATGTCCTGTGTACAAGCCAGGGATAAGCTGTTTTTCAGAAGAGACTTTATTGTCTCTCTTGTGTTTAAAAATTGACTTTTTTTATGTTTAAAAGCTCACATTAATTTTCAACTCTGGTCCTTGTCGTCTTCTTTCTTCAACAGAGTCACTATACTAGGGCCAGCAGTCGCTCATCTAGCCGACCTCCCCTAAAACGTAAGCGTGACGAATCTGAGGGAGCAGTCTCCAGAAGCAAGTCCAGGACACCTCGGGATAAGTCAGGCCTCAGAGATCCAACTGTAAGTTTGTTGGATATGTGTGCTAAATGCTATCTTTTTTTTTCGTGGGTTATTTTGAAAGCCGATTGGATTAAAGTTCAAATGATTTTAGAAGCTTGAAATAAAAAATTAGGAAGCAGTAGAATTAATGGTTTCTGCATTTGCTTTTCACCCTTCAACTTGTTAAGAACTCGCCTCCCATCTCTGTTCGATGAAAAAGTAGTTTTGCAATAAAACGTATTTTAATACTATTATAAAAGTATCTAGTAAAATCACAAGACAGTCACTGGACTAGAATCCACAAGGGAAGAGTAGGGTTGGAAGACCAAAGAAAACATGGAGGAAATGCACAGAAGCTGAGGCAAAAGCGGCTGGATTTTCATGGCCTCAGATAAAGAAAAGAGCTGAGAACCGTGTCCGTTTGCACGCGGTGGTTGCAGCCCTATGCTCCTCCGGGAACGAAGAGGATTAGGTCAATAAAAGTATCTGTTCCTTCAGGGAAATTGATGACTTCAGGGATGAAATTTGTTTTAGGCAGACCAGGACTGTTTCAAAGGTCTTGTTGCAATATTAGTGATATATATCTGCCTAAAAGATACACTCAAGTAATTGTGTGTGTGTTGAAAGCTAAAAATGAAAGGGATATATTTTTGTGATTAGTATCTGTTGCACCCCAAAAGCCTTATAGGATTATTCAAAAAGAATGGACCAATTTCATGACACATTGCTTCAGTGTTGAAGCATTGTCATGGAACGAGTCAGTGACTATGTGAAAGAGTTTTCTAAGTTTTGAATAGTTGCCACAGGCCCTATACTCACGTCGTTCTTCTGGCAATGTTCAGTTCCTGTTAACCTCGGAATGGTAATTTTGCTTTTTAAAATGAAAAAGTGCCCCAGCGATGAATAGGTCAGAAGGGGGCCCAAGGCCTTGCTCTTTGTGCTTGGCCTGTTAGATTTCCAGACCTTACAGTTTATGATTTTTTTCTTGTTTGGATATGTAAAAGATTGCGTTTATGTTCCACCTCTACCCACTAATCTCGATGACCTTAAACATAGAATAACAAGAGCAAACTACTCAGTGGATCACAATATGCTGATACGAGTCAAAGAGAGGAATACTCTTATCACATTGATATTGCCCGTGCTGTATGTGGTGGCCACATTGAACAATTGTAGGACAGGAATAAAAATTGAGTGTGAGAAGAATATTTATGACTTGGCTGGAGTTTTCTATTGCTTAATGAAATCCGTTCATTCTTTTTGAATAACCCTGTGTGGACCCTCAAGACCTGAGAGTAACAGCTTCATCATTTTTGGTAATTGATCTTCCTGATGACCATGTTGAAATCTAGAGAGCTTCCATTATACCTAAAGGGAATCACAGACCTCTTTAACTCATTGACTACCAGCTCCTTTTTATAGTGCAATTCCCTGTACCAGCCATTTCGAGGGTATATTTTAAAAAACAGTGTATGCTCTCTAATTACTGTATAACAATGAAACTTGGAATATGATTTGTGAACATAAGGAACCATATGAAAAACCAAACAGAATGAGGTTGAGTCTTCTTGATGAATTTTTATTAATTTTCAAAAAGTGGTCTTAAAAACGAAAAAAAACGACAGCTTTGAGCACAGTCAGTCTAGATCTAGATTTGTCCTCTTCTTGGCTGGTGCTTTTCCTTTCCCTTTGAGGCTGACCCCCTTACCCACCGAAGGTAAACATTTGGGTGGGTAATATGTAGGATCTAAATCATCTATATCAACTTCTTCAGGGTCGCTTTCTATTTCAAAATAGGTTTCGATGCGCCATCCTTGCAGAGCAATGCAAACCTTGGTTGGCTTGCGTTGTTTGCAGTCCAGAAGTTGAAGCAGTAAACTAACGATAACGTGACCCCCACTCGTCCAATTTTAGTTTCATTTTTGTCTATTGGACCGGAAATGGCTGCTCTATTAAACAGGCATACTAAAGTGCGAAACCGACAGGGGTGCGGTAAAAATAGTCTACCAGTAGACAATTTTTTACCGACAGTGTCTGTAAAGTAGTCAGTGAGTTAAGCTTTTGATCATATCTGTTGTGTAAAAACAAACCTTTTTTCCCCTCCAAATGTGGTATAAGGACTAACATTCTGACATATAGTTTGTTTGAGGAGAGTTAATTTCTTTCTTAATTGTGGTAATGACATGATAGTGACAATTTATTTCTGCCTTCTGATCTACAGATGGTGAAAAAGGTGAAGAAGATTGCCAAGAAAGCACAGAAACCTCGCAATCACCAGGCCAAGAAGGGCGAGGGTGACCGTGTCATCCTCAACATGAAGCCCAAACATCTGTTCTCTGGGAAGAGGAAGGCTGGCAAGACAGATCGAAGATAACATGGGAGCATTTCTTTTAAATTAAAACTGTACAAAACCTGTCAGTGTTGTAATGATACAAAATAATATGTCGGTAAAATGAAAACCCTTGAGATTGTGACCTTACTTCATCATTAGATTTGGCATTGAAATTGGTAGTTACATGGCTTATTATTCCTTTCCCATTTCAAGTTCTTTTAGCCTCTGCCACCTTTCTAGTTTCCTGAAGACTTTTGGTTTGCCCTAACCCTCTTGATCTGTTTTACCATGCAGATTGTACATGATGTCATTTGTAAATTATTGTATGTAAATTGGATGAAAGCAAAAAAAAATATCTTATAATGAGTTTTTACCTTTATGAATTTCCATATTAGATCTAAAAAAAAAGCATGTTTTTTCAAGATTTGGAAGGACATTTCAGCAGAATACAAATTTACTTGAAAACCAGTGACAAATAATTACATTATGTATAAAAATGGATGGCGTTGGGCCTGTTTTTTCTAACTGTAGAGAAAAACAGCCATTGAAGAAAAGGACCCATGGAATTGGCCATTTTTTCATGTCAATGTCTTGTCAAGTTTTGTTGGTTGAATCTTTAAGCTATAATAATAGATAATGCCCAACATCATTCATTATACTTTTATACATTTGTTCTCAATCCTTGCTCTTCAATTCAGTTTTGATTTACAGTGAAACCTCGCTATACTGCCTTCCGTTATACCGCCAGCTTTTCGCCGTGGTACAGATCTAACACCTATACAAAGTCACTGAAAATCTCGGTATACCACCATCCGCCAACAGTTCTACTGTCACATTCATAACTTGAGTATAGTAAATATTGCTCGTTATACCGCCAGCGTAAATTTAACCACCACTCCCCACCTATACCTAAATCCAACTAACAGACGGAACATCACTTGGCACCACAGCCTGTGCTTGTTAATGTTACCCAAACACCAATCCTACTACTGATAGACACTGATTGGGCGTGCATTGAGAAGGGCAAGTCACAGTTCTATCTCCTCTCGCTCAATGAAGAGTTTGCGAACGAACGTGATGTATGTTAGCCAGTCCAATGTTGGTAAATTAATTATTTCCCTTGTTCTACGTGGTATTTTCGTTGTACCGCCATTTTTCGGTTTGCCCCTTACTTGGCGGTATAACGAGGTTTCACTGTAGGTTATTACATCCACATTGATGCATTGCTTGCATGTCTCAGAGTGCTGGCTTGGTCATATGTTATCCAAGTGAAAAAGTATTTTGTTCAATGTTTGGGTAAAAGTGCTTTTTACTGGAATGAAAATGTTCTTGATTTAGCGTTCTTTGTTTTATGCACATTTCGGTTATCATTGAAATGCTTTGCTTGTCATGGAAATACAAATACATGTATATAAATAATATCTAATATACCGATGTTCAGTGTATTTTTTTCTTTGTAGTATTCTTCTTAACAGTTATTTTCTTGTGGGATGAAGGCACAAAAAATACACGTGGTCAGTTGCCAAAAACTGTGTCACTCAAAGCATGCCTTCTTTGTTTCTTTGTTATGTGGCACATATACCTCCAAATTGAAAGCTAATCATACTGTCTTCTTGATAAATGAATGAACAAACAAGATTTACAGGACTGACTCTGAATTTGACAATACACGTGGGGTGTAAATTTGACTTAGTTATATATATACATGTACATAATTGTAGAAATATATCCACGGCTAAATCTGGACAAGACCAGCACACCCGAGTTTGATCACCGTAGCAGTAAAATTGGTGCACCAAAAAAGACTTTTTTTTTGGTTCAATATGTTGTTGAATGTGTAATTCAAATACAATGTACTAAAAAGTCTTGAAGTGTACTTAATTTTAAAGTAGAAGGTGAAAGAAAAGGTCGGGGGTGTTGGGAGCGCAGTGGGGGGTTAGGCGTGAACGCGGTACGTCATCGTGTGATGTGTGTTGTTGGCCTAGCCAGTGTAATGCCTAGAAGTGGGCCTACTTTCGCACTGTATTAATGCTCACAAGTCATATTCGATTATTCATCGGTCCGCTCCATCATGGC
>JBDFRD010122040.1:0-12956 GCA_039654405.1 Bullina lineata
CCAAATCAAAACAAAAAATCCTCCAAACCTCTCCTTACCTCCCAAACATCAACCAAACCCTCCGCCCCTCCTTGGACCTCTCCCTAACCCCCCACCCCCTTACCTTCCGATTAGTCTAATCGCTAGCCCCGCTAAGTAGCCAATCTCTTCTCTGATTGGTGGACGGAGAACAATGGCCAATAAATCTCGCCCTCTGGTTGGCTGGCTTTAACCCTAACTGTTCTCGGGCGTGCCACTGTTGGTCGGCAACAGGTTAATTAGTGATGGGAGCCCTGGGGAGACGAAACAAGGGCGACTACAGGAGCAGGAGGGGAGAAGCGAATCACACGACGAGGACGAAAGAGACCAGGGACCATATCTGAGAGAGTTGGTGCCTTACTACTACTACCTCTACTACAACACTACTACTGCTGCTGCTGCTGCTGCTGCTGCTGTTGGCCCTGCTACTATTCTTACTAAGAAGACTACTACTTCTAGGCCTCGAGGACTACTACCAGGGGCTACTACCGAGAGGATAAGAGGCTACTTGAAAGTGTGGCTTCTTGGGGGTTAAGATTGCTTTGTTGTCGGAAGGACCTTTTTTTTTTTTTTTTTTGCATATCGTTCAAAGCGTGAGATCTTGTATCATAATTTTACAACACTGTAGATCTAGATCTAGAATCTAGATCTATATAGATATAGATTCTAGATATAGATATAGATCTAGATCTAGACTAGGTCTACCGGTCTTAGTTTTTTTTCAGCAACTGGAAAAACATTTAATTTGTGTACGAATATGCAAATTGCTTACTCGTTATTGTTGTGCCAACTGTCAGCCTTTGTATATTGATCAGTAGATCTATATTATATATGAAGTACATGTATTGGCATTAATATTCAAGCAAAGGAAATGGCTCTTCCAGTTTGGACAAGTCGTGAGTGGATCTTATCACTGTTTTTCAAGTACGTTCTTTTTCTCTGTTACTTTTTAAATAGGCCTAGATTCGGTTAGCCAACTGAAGTTTTTTTGTGTTGTCCCTTCTGTTTAGTGGTAAGAATTGTGACCAGACAGTTCTAGATCTAGATCTAGATCTAGATATATGTAGTTCTTCCGAGGGCCAACCTATTTTCTTTTCTTTACAATTTCTTCCTTCTTTTTCTTTGTTTTTTAAATTCAGTGATGAATAAAGTAAAGTAGAGTCCCATCAAGGCCAACGAGGCCCATAGAGCCGGAGCTTACACCGGTTTCGGTAGCGTGAAGCAGAACAGATGATTTTTACTTCATCTCCTAGACATGACGCTAGTCTGTCGTAGGCTTACTTCCCGACAGAATATGCCGGTACCCATTTGCACCTGGGTGGGGAGAGGAAAAGTGGTGTAAAGTATCTTTCCCAAGGACACAACATGGCCACCTCCCGGATTTGAACCCTGGACCCTTGGATTAGGAGTCCAACACTCTAACCATTCGGCCACACCACATTGTATGTACATGGTATATAATGTAAACCACTGCTATAAATCAGTCAATACTAATTTAAAATGTATTACATGTATAGCACAGAGGCATGAAATATTTTTTTTACCAAATGCACACTAATGGTCAAATTAAATTGCTTTTGTTATAATAATAACATCTTCCAAAAAAAGATTCTGAAACAACGCAGATGATCTATGGAAAAACTAACACCCATTTCCTTCTTTTGAGCTGTTCTTCTTATAATCAATTCATATCTGATCTCTCCAACATGAAGAAATCCCACCAGCTAAGAAAAACTAAATCAACAGCACCAGTTCTACCCGAGGACATTCACTCAACCTAACTCCCCCAGACATGCCAACCCCATTTGAGGCTTGGAATAATCACAAGCTGAAATCGCACTAAAATGAGGATCCAAAAGAGTAATTTCACAGCATACAAGGATAACGCCAGAGAACGAAGAATGCAACGGCAATGAGATCTAAAAGCATATGTCCTCGCCGTAATTGCCTGTAAACCATAATTTCTGATGGCTCCTCGTAATTTCTTATGCGAACCTGTGAAGTTGGCATGTCTGCTCCCCGCCCCTTCCATCATGTACATGTATGTACTTGTTGACAAGCAGAATACCACACCTGTCCCCAACTAGTACAATGTCTATCTCCTATTCCCAGGACTAAATTCTCCAGCCTGTTCTTCCTACCCCTCATATTTGCACCCCTCTGCTGCTAAGATTTTAAAAAAAGCAAAAAAATAAAAAAGGGGGGGGGGGTCTCTCACACACATAAACACACACACAAAAAAAGGAAGAATGAGATGCGTATTCTTACATTTCCTCTTCCTCATTCCAGTCACACTGAACTTCCCTCCTCTCCCTTTGTTGTTCTGATCAGTGCCTCCGTCATCCTGCTCTCGTTCAGACTGTTTTGTCCTGTGTCTCCACTCCTGATAAGTGCGGCAAGTCAAGGAAATTGAACACATAAAACCAACTGCGACATGATCCTGAGGTGCTCACGCGGTGAAAAGAAGTATCGACAGATGGAGTCTAAAAATGCAGGCAATAAACCCACCATGAAGAAGAGAAAAAGTAAAATAATGAGCTGCTATGATCAACAAAATATATTATACAAACACAATGTATGCGAGTGAATTCTGGAAGCATAGAAGAAGATTTATCCAACGGCAAGCGCAAAAACATCACAGCATGATCAGATGAAAAACTCAACATTTCATTGTTATCAATGATCCATGAGGTTTGGACATTGGAACAAGCCAAAACAAGAAATTAAAGAGTAAACAACAAAGACCCGAAGGTAAATGTCATGATGAATGCACTCAAATATTTGGGAATTGAGAAATAGCAAAAGGATATGCATTGGATTTGTAAGAGGCTGCAATCCAGTTTCCGCTCTCTGTTTTTATCTTTTTAGCTTTGCCACCATCCTTTTGTTCAGTCACAAACTTCTTTCGCTTTCGGTCCCTGAGGAAAAAAACAAAACAAACCCCAAACGAAACAATATTAGAAGAAAAGTTAAAAAATAAATTAACACTAGAACAAATGTCACAATCATGTTCTGAATTCTTTTCAATAAAAAAAAATGTCCTTGTGTCGGTCCCTTTACACAACCTGAATCAATATTATTTGGCTAGCTTGATCAGTTGATGGGAGAACACTTTCTTAGAAATATTATCATCAACTGTGAGGATTCCTGTGTTCATAAATTTAGGTAAATAACTGAGTTAAAAATACTGTACCCTAAGTCACACCTATACATAAAGTTGCAATAATACTGATGACGTTTGTAACCCGATTGACAAAAAACATATTCGTTGCAACTGTGCCATGAAAGACATCAGTGAGTAAAGTATGTTCATCTGTATTATTCATTTTGACAAGCTACTCCGAGTCGTTTATTTCTTTTCCATGAGCACTTGACAAAGAGCTGCCGTGAGAGCATTGACAGCTTCCTTAGTTACAAGTGGAAACCTCCAAAGCTGAAGTCCGAAACTAACAAATTTCTCATAATTGAAATTCTTGAGACATACGTCTTTTTTTCTTCTCTTAGGCTTTGTGAAATTCAAACTCATAAATTGAAGCCATAAAGGACTTCATTCTCTTAATTCGAAGCTGACATGGCCAGTTATAATAACAACATTTTTTCTCCTCTCAACGATGCTCGAACAAAGCTGGTGTGCTCTGTCTTAACCAAGGAGCATTCAATGTGAATGTGGGACAGGGGAGGGGTGGAAGTGAGAGTCGGGAAACGTAACGTTGTAGGCCCACAAGAAGCACTTCACCGTCTGGCAGACTTTGTGACATAACTCATCCGCTGAGGCAGGATGTGTCCAGCACTTATTATATCATGTACAAAGTAATTACGAAGACTACACCTAGAGGGTGCTAGGCCTATCAACAAAGAGCACTGTGGAATCATCACTAACTTTTGTGCGAAGTGAGTTGTTGGTTCACAGAAGGGAACTGGGAGGGAGCAGGGGATGAATCGAGATGTGCTAGATATTGTTACATCATTTCAGTGCCATGGGCTCTTCATTTTGCAGAGCTGGGCACCGTAGGCCTAGTGCGGCACGCGATATTACTTTGTTATGGTACTAGATCTAGACCTAACACTACACAGTAGATCTACAAAGTTTGAGCTACAAAACCAACATGCCTTTTAAGGCCCAATTAAAAAGAAATTAAAAAAAAAAAATGGGGAACACATTGTACATGTTTTGGCGGGAAATATTGGGCAGGGATTCAACAGAGAAAACTAAGGGAAGGGAAACTCCGTTCTTTAGGGAAAAGAGTGTGGTGATTTCAAGGGAAATAACTGGACAATAATTTTGACATTCTTGAAATTCAGTTTATGTCTCTTTCTATAATTCATAGTTTTCTTCCATTCCCAGGCACTTCGCATTATGAGGTTTCCACTATACTTTGTGGCAAACCTTTTAATGTGGCAGTCAGTTTTGCCCCTTCTGCCACTTCAGGACCTATCTTTATTCACAGTTGCCACTTCAGGACCTATCTTTATTCACAGTTGCCACTTCAGGACCTATCTTTATTCACAATTGCCACTTCAGGACCTATCTTTATTCACAGTTGCTACTTCAGGACCTATCTTTATTCACAGTTGCTACTTCAGGACCTATCTTTATTCACAGCTGCCACTTCAGGACCTGTCTTTATTCACAGTTGCTACTTCAGGACCTATCTTTATTCATAGATGCTACTTCAGGACCTATCTTTATTCACAGTTGCCACTTCAGGGCCTATCTTTATTCACAGTTGCCACTTCAGGACCTATATTTATTCACAATGCTACTTCAGGACCTATCTTTATTCACAATTGCCACTTCAGGGCCTATCTTTATTCACAGTTGCCACTTCAGGACCTATCTTTGTTCATTGTATCCCACTTACACTCTGTTCAACATCAGTTTTCCAGCATTTTGCTCTTCTCTGATATTGTGAATGGGGGAGGGAGGGGAATGCTAAGCTCCTGTTACTGCGATCTATAAAAAAAAAAAAAAAGAAAAAGCTCTGGTCTCAATTGCTGCCTTAGTTAAATATCTGACCAATCAGGTGTCAAGTACAATTTGCCCTTGACCATGGAGTAGGTCTCCTTGCCCTTGACATACATCTCCAATTGTGAAGGAGAACGAGAAGAAGGAGAATAAGATGTAAAAAATGCAATGACAACAGCCTTCTGTCATTTCTCCATCACTGACCATTTTCTCTTCTTGGTGTTCTGTTCCTCCTCCTCGTTGGTGAAGTCCAACACAGCATTGGCAGCATCCCGCTCAAACTGACTACCGCTACTGATGCCCAACCTGAAAAAAAATTAAAAAAATAAAAACCCTTAAAAAAGTCAGAGGAAAAGAATCTGAATCATAGTTCATTGTTCTTTTAAAAGACTTGCAGGGTTTCAACTATAAATATTCATGTCTGCAGGCTTCTGAGTTTTTGTGAAGGCTCTTAGATTTTATTTATATTGGCCTTGGTTACAAATTAAGAATAAAAAAAAAACTAAAACAAACTACAGTGGTGAAATAATGCATCATCAGTGAATGTTTTAATCTGCTTCAATATTATTACGAAAACTTAGGGTGCTAATCCTAAATAGAGTATTTTCCAAATTAATTTGAAAAAAAAAACAACAACATAGAGACTCACACACAAATCAACATAGTATGAATGTTTCTGCCCCGTAATTTCACTGACAACTGTCTACCTACCAAATGTAGTCAATGGCGATCGTTTTAGTTTTAGAACGAGATGGCATACTTGGTTTTCCACAGAGTATGATGTTACTTATGTGACTTAACACTTTTTATGCCATTTTCGTAAATTTGCGAATGCTGAACAGACGCACTATTCATGTCATTTTCGCATAAATGCAAATCTGCATATAGGTACTAATAATTGTGGTATAAAAATTGTCTCATCACTGCTAGCTGCATTTCAAGAGTTGTTCCCCTTACAGTAATGGCCGCCCCATCTGCTAATTTTTTGGGGGGCAGTTGGGAATGAATTTCTGGTCCAAATAAAATATTTCTGACAGAATTTTGAAGTGACAATGCATGAACCAAGCACATCACATGTGTTAAGGGATGATTCAGACTCTGATGACAATCTGAGTGTTACTTTATGGTAAGGATACGACCCCGATGCTCGTAGATGTAGATTCGTTGTCAAACTTATATTCGCTCCATCTTCAAAATTTGAAAGCTCTATCACTCTTAGATTAGTCACAATGATATTTTTCATGAACTACTGTCTATATTATCGCATACAAAAAAACAGTGGCAGGAAAAGTGTTAAATTCCAGCATGAATGAAGCACTGGGAAAGACTCACCCTCTCTCGGTGTTGTAATCCGAAGGCCGATACTGGATGTAGTTTTCCTCATCTTTCACCTCGACAGGCTCCGACAATTTTTGCTTCTTCGACTTTTCTGCGACCTGTGACTGTTTGGTTTTGGAGCTTGAGGATTTTTTTGAAGAGACTATTTCACCAAATACGGCCTAGAGGTGGATAAAAAACAAAACAAAACAATTCCAAAATTGAGTGATTACAAACCATTACATTTAATTTAACGCAAGAGCCAAAAAAAAAAAAAGCAAGTGAAAAACACTCTTTAGCTCTACTACTACTAATCCTCTTTGTACTAAATAGTACATAAGGCTTCCACCAGAGCTCTCCACAGATGCCTACAGGAAAAAAAATATGTAGGCCTATGAAGGAAGTGCGTTTCAGTTTGTGCTCTTGGGCAAAAAATTGTTCAAAAATGCAAAAAAAGAAAGATTTTAGGAAAGCGTGAACTTCAGAAATGATCACAAAAGAAGACAGTGTTTTTACACTGATTATTATCTCAGGGAAAGAATAAAATAAAGAGAGAGAGTGTGTGTGTGAGTGAGTGTGAGTAAGTGAGAGAGTGTGAGTGAATGAGAGAGTGTATGAGAGAGTTTGTGAGTGAGTGAGTGAAAGAGTGTGAGTGAGTGAGAGAGTGTGAGTGAATGAGAGAGTGTATGAGAGAGTTTGTGAGTGAGTGTGAGTGAGAGAGACAGAGAATGAGAACGTGTGTGAGTGAGTGAGTGAGGAGTGAGCGAGCCTTCACGAATGTGTGTGCTAATCCCTTTTTTCCTCTAGTGCAGGCCATTAGCCTCCTCACATCAATGTCTTCCTGCTGGGTTTCCATGTCTTGTCTCTTTGGTAAAGATGCTCTTTTCTCCTCCTCAGCCTGCAGCTGCTCTTGCCGCCTTGACTCGTTGTGCAAGATGATTCTCTCGTGCTGTTCCCGTTTTGCCTTCATCACTTCCAGTCCGGATTTTTTACTCGTGCTGTTGATTTCAAAGATTGTCTGCGGACAAGAGAAGTTCAGGGTTAGTGGTTTTGATAATGTGTATGTGTGTGTGTAGGAGTGGGAGAAAGAAGAAAGAGAGAGCCAGGTCATTAGAAAGAAGTTGGGAAGTGTGTGTGTGTGTGTGAGAGAGAGAGAAAGAGAGAGAGAGAGAGAGAGAGAGAGAGAGAGAGAGAGAGAGAGAGAAAGAGATAGAGAGAGCAAACACAGCATTACAGCCTTTCTATAATTTATATGTTTGTTTTCTACAGGTTCAAAAAGTCAGTTTTCTGTATTCTAATTTTGGAAATTTGCAGATTAGTTTCTTCTATTGACGTATTTTTTCTAGGTTTGGAAGGTATTATGTGAGGCATTATAGAAGATGTGTCTTTTTGTAAAAAAAAACGTGCTGGTAGAAGTGTGGTTTTTTGCACACAAAATGAAATTAAAATTTTTTTTTGACCGAGGCATGACACTTAAATAGACTATCCATTTGCAAGTTAATATTTTAAGATCAAAAGCTCGATTCGTGAAAAAAACGTTATTACTTCTCGACCCAGCCAGTATTTTTGCAAATAGAAACTGTGAGTATACTGGTATCTAGAAATTGTTTGCTGTTTGAATTACAGATTTCTCATATTTTACCGCTGATCCCTGGAAAATTTAATGTACTTAACGATGTCAAAGCGATTTCCTTTGATTCTGTGCCATGTTGCTTCACTCGAACAAAATTGATGTTTTGTGGCCCATTTCTCTGGATTTTTTTACACTAAATTCTATGTGCTGTTCTTGACAAGATGGCAAAAAAATGTATGGATTTTGAAAATTAAAACAGCTTTTTGCTCATAAACGAAATTACTGTATCCGCATTATGCTTACGTTTAGATGTCTATTTTCAAGGAAATGCAATTAGAGTTTTAGTTTTTGCTATTGGTATGTCCAGACAGTAATTATGAGTATTGATTTTGTATTTTGCCAGCTTTTTAGAGATGTTCCGTTCTTAAAAAGTAAATTCTAATCATAAACTTACATAATTATTTCTGCATGAGTACCCATTTTATTATCTCAGTACATCTGTAGGCTATCTCTATCTACTTTTTTGGACAGCCGTGCCACGTATTGAACAGATTCACGATTTCCTACACGACTACCCAATGCCCACACCAGATGTTCAACCCCACAAGGTGCAGAGCGCCCAGAAGGCCTTTGATCTGCTTCTAGATATTTATAAGGCAAGCCGAGGAGCTGACATCAGGGTCGCACTGGATCTTGATCCTGAGTATAGCAAATGGATCATAGAACGACTTGTAAGTTTCTCTTCAGTGTGCTTGAAGTTCCTGATAACTTTGTACTTCCATGTGACAATGACAATTGAAGAAGATTTACATAAATCAGGAACAGTACCAGAAAAAAGCAGTTCATATCAAATGTTGCTTGATATCTGTTGGTGAAAAATCTTACTAAACTTTACTCCTACCAGCAGTAAAGTTTCTTTACTGATGCAATTGTCTGTGTTGCAGTTGATCTTGTTGAAATTATTCAGGCTCTTATGGTTAAAGCATTTTCAGGGCTTGAATGTAAAGATTCTTGTTAAGTGTTTTACTAATTGTTAATGTTGTCATTACTGCCAGTTATACATGTACATAACCTCTCCTCATTATTTTTCAATCTCTTGTTCACCCTCCGTGTTCTCGTACTTGCCCCTCTTCCCTCCCTATCATTGTCATGATCATCACGCTTCACTGTCGCATTCAATACACTCGAACATGGCACGCTAAGCCAAAAAGAAATTCTGTAATACGAAGAAAGAGAATAAGATTAATTAAGTTGAAGATCAGCAGGATGAGGAGGAGGAAGAAGAAGAAGCAACGCCAAGCATTCGTCAGATATTGCTTTCAGTGTCTAGTACTTTAAGCCTTATATCTAATTGTCGGCACAGCCTTTAAAAAAACCCCAGACAAACAGTAAAATTGTCTATTAGTCAATTCGCGAAGCTGTAGGAACATGCCCTTTTCACCATTCGTTCTATCCTCTTGTCATTGTCTTGGTATACATTAGTCGTATGGGACCCAGTGCAAACTCACATTTCACAATGCATGATATATACATTGTAAACCATAAAAAACGGATTTGACATCTAGGTTTTTTGATATGGCTATTAGTGCTTATGAGTTGATGAATAATGCTGTTTTTTTTACAGAAAATGTATCATCAAAATAATACACGTTTCACTGAGATTAATCTAGAATGGATCAATAATGCCGTCAAGGTATTACTGTAACCCTAACCGTACCCCGTGTTTTACTATCATATCCATAGCATGTGGGGTGACTCTGTGCCCTCACTTCCCAAAGAGGAAATAATCTCGCTAGTCCTATCCGTATCTCGTGGGGTGACTCTATGCCCCCACTTATCAAAGAGGAAATAATTTCGCTAATCCTATCCGTACCCCAGGACACCCCAGTCTTCCATTTCAAATACAGTAAATCTGGATCGAATTCAGACTCCACGCACATTGTTGTTTCGTTTTGCTCTCGCAATGGATATGACGCTGCTGTTTCCAGTAAACGTCCCACTTTCTGGCAAAACAGTCCGTCCGCGTAGTTTATTCAGGCTTAGGCACAATTCGCCCAACGAAATATCACTGCAGACGTGACCCAGTATTACCATGCTGTATTGGCACTCGATACGGAAACTGTTAATCGTGCACTGTCAGTCCTTTCTACACCACCGGCTGATAACAAGTACCAGACATTAAAAAAGTTTTTACTGTCAGCCTATGAAAAAACAAAAGAGGAAAGAGTAGCAGCGCTGTTCAGCCTCTCCGGGTTTTGGGATAGGAAACCATCAGAGCTCTCCTTGAACACCATGAACTGTGTTTCCTGTTTCGGCACATATTCTTGACCCAACTACCCGAACAAGTCCGTGGGCTGTTAGCCAACTCGCCAAATAAAAATAACCCAAGAGCCTTGGCCCTGGAGACTGACCAGCTGCTGATCGCTTCTCGAAGTGTTCACTCATCATCCGTACATGCTGTCAACCATGATCCTACTCGACTCCCCACTGTCCCCGACATTTGTTTCTTCCACAAGAAGTTTGGAAAACACACGAGGAAATGTAATCCACCGTGCAGGTTCTACAAACGTCCAAATACAAATGCCAACCAGGGAAACGGATCGCCGGGCCAGCAGTAGCCTCGACAACCGCTGGCCTGATTACAAATCAACAACTATACGTCACCGACAACATTTCGGGACACCTGTTTCTGGTCGACACAGGAGCGCAAGTTTCTGTCATTCCAGCAATGACACTGGAACGCCATGCAGGCCCTTCGAATGCCCCACTCCAAGCGGCGAATGGCAGCCCTATTCCCACATATGGTACACGTACCGTATCATTACAAATCAACGGCCGAGAAATTAGCGCGCATCTCGTACTTGCTGTCAAGCACCCCCTCCTTGGTGCAGATTTCCTCCGTGCCCACAACCTCCTCGTCAACTTTCGCGGCCAATGTCAGGTAGAGGCAGACACGCACATGTCTACAGTATGTTCAATTCAAACAACGAGCATGCAACAACTCGCCATGATTGACTCCACTTGAAATTCATTTTGAAAAATTCTCAACAACTTCCCATTCATCCTCCAACCTACGTTCTCGTCCGAAGACGTGAAACACAGAGTCAAACACCACATTACAACCACTGGCCCACCAGTTTTTGCTCGACCTAGGAGACTGGCTCCAGATAAAGTTACTACAGCTGCCAAAAAGGAATTCATGGAATTGGGGGAAATGGGAATAATTGAAAAATCCAACAGCCCAGGGGCATCGCCATTGCACATGGTACCTAAATCAGACGGTACGTGGCGGCCTTGTGGTGATTACCGGCATCTCAACGAGAAAACGGTTCCCGACCGCTACCCCATCCCACATATCCAGGATTTCACAGCTCATGTACATGGTAAAACCATATTTTCAAAACTTGACTTGGTCAGTGGTTACCATCAAGTTCCTATCCACCCTGATGGCATCCCCAAAACAGCTATGATAACTCCATTCGGTTTATTCGAATTTGTCCGCATGCCGTTTGGCCTTAAAAACGCAGCCCAGGCATTCCAGAGACTGATGGATACAGTGCTACAAGGCATTGATTGTGCCTTCTATTACCTGGATGACATTCTTATTGCAAGCGAGGACGCCAACCAACACAAAGAGGATATCCGTGCAGTCTGTCGCCGCTTGCAAGATGCTGGCCTCAACATTCACCTTGAGAAATGCGTATTTGGCATCCAATCCCTGGAATTTCTGGGACACAGCGTTTCTAAATACGGCACTACCCCTCTCTCTTCGAAAGTTGAATCCTTTAAAGATTTTTCCAAACCATCCATGTGGAAAGGTCTTCAAGAATTCTTGGGGATGATTAACTTTTACCATCGCTTTCTTCCCAAGGTAGCTGACATACTCCAACCCCTCAATGCAGCCCTGACAGGCACCAGTTCTAAGAAAACATTGCGTTGGACAGACGAAATGACGAAAGCATTTGAATGTAGCAAGAGAGCGCTTTCCAACGCCGCATTAGTCTACTTGTGCATCCAGATCCAAAAGCTGACATCATCCTGTGTACCGACGTGTCCGACCTAGCCATTGGAGCAGTCTTGGAACAACGCATTGGTAATCAATGGCAACCTCTTGGATTTTTAAGCTGAAAGTTACGTCCCCCAGAGACTAAATACAGTACGTATGACAGGGAGCTACTAGCCTTGTACCTAGCATACCGACACTTTCGCTACTACCTTGAAGGAGGAACATTCACAGCTTACACTGACCACACACCCCTGGCCGATGCCGTGAAAAAAGTATCTGACCCACTGTCTGTTCGACAACAGCAACAACTTGCTTTTATTTCAGAATTTACAACCGATGTACAACACATCTCTGGAAAAAAAATGTTGTGGCAGATTGCCTGTCTCAACCAAATGTAGAAGCTGTATCGCTGGGTATCGACTACACCGCTATGGCCAAAGCCTCCAACAATCAAGCCTCCAAATCGTCTCCATGCCGATACAGGACAATGGTCCAGTGTTACTTTGCGATATCTCAACGATATCTCCTATCGTTCCGCCAGGATTCCAACTACTAGTTTTTGACACCTTTCACAGTCTATCACACCCAGGTAGAGAGTGTGGCAAGGAATGCGGAAAATGATTTATCAGTGGACTCGAGAATGTATCCACTGTCAAGCATCAAAGATACAAACACACACAAAAGCACCTGTTGAAAAGCTGAAAGTCCCAGAAAAGCGCTTCAGTCACATACATGTAGACCTTGTCGGTCCACTTCCACCATCAGATGGTTTCACTCATCTTTTTACAATTATCGACCGCACTACACGCTGGCAAGAAATAATACCATTGCTTGGAAGTTCAATTACTGTTTCTTGCACAGTACCAGTACTCAAGTTGAACAATAACGTGGGGTGTCTCAGTTACCCCCGAGGTACGGATAGGACTAACAAGTTTATTTCTTCTTTAGAAAGTGGGGGCTCTGAGTTACCCCACATGGCTCAAAAAAGTAAGTAAAGTTGCTTCAAGGCCAATGAGGCCCATAGAGCCGGAGCTTATCCCGGTTTCGGTAGCGTGAAGCGGAACAGATGATTTTTA